>SZWC01001058.1:132489-148581 GCA_023375785.1 Penium margaritaceum | reverse complement strand
CGTGCCACTACGTATTGAAGTTCTTTGTCCTTTCTAGTCGATACATAGGGTTCCCAAACCATTGTCTCTCCCTCTGACCATTTGTGACTCGTGTTATGAGTTGTCAATGTTGACCATACATAGTGGACCTCTTCGGTCATAGTCAGTGACATATGCATCCTTTGGTTGGTCACTGTGCACGCTAGCCACACCGTGCCACTACTTGTTGGAAATTTTTCTACGTGCTAGTTCATAACTAGTGTTCCCAACCCATGGTTTCTGCCAATGACCATTTGTGACACGTGTGATGACGTTTCAACGGTGACCACACACTGTCAAATCGGTTTGGTCATGGTTAGTGACATATGCCTACTTTGTTCTGTCAGTGTACATGGTTACCATGCCGTGTCACTACGTTTTGAAGGGCATTGTACTTTCTAGTTGATAGCTAGTGTTCCCAAAACATTGTTACGCCCTCTGAATATCTGTGACTCGTGTTGTGAATGTCAACATTGACCACATGAAGTGAAATTCTTTTGTCATGGTCAGTGACATATGCATACTTTGGTTGGTCACTGTGCACTGTAGCCACACTGTGCCACTACATATTGAAGGTTTTTGTACTTTGTAGTTGTTAACTATTATTCACAAACCATTATCTTCCACCCTGACCATTTGTGACTCGTGTTATGAATTGTCAAAGTTTACCACACTTAGTGAATTTTTTTTGTCATGGTCAGTGACATATGCCTACTTTGGTTGGTCATCGTGCATGGTATCCACACTGTGCCACAACGTATTGAAGCCCTTTGTGCTTGCTATTTGATACTTGTTGTTCGCAAACCATGGTTTCCCCCTCTGACCATTTGTGACTTGTATTATGAGTTGTCAACGTTGACCACACACAGCAGATCTCTTTGGTCAAAGGCAGTACATATGCCTACTTTGGTCGGTCATTGCGCATGGTAGCCACACCGTGCTACTACTAACTGAACGTTGTTGTATTTGCTAGTTGAGAACTGATGTCCCCATAGCATTGTTTCCTCTCCTGACAGTTTGTGACTCGTGTTATGGTTGCTCGACGTTGGCGACCCATATTGAAACTCTCTGGTCATGATCAGTTACATATGCCTAGTTTGGTTGTTTGGTGTGCATATTAGCCACACCGTGCCACTACGGTTTGAAGTTCTTTGTCCTTTCTAGTCGATACATAGGGTCCCCAAACCATTGTCTCTTCCTTTGACCATTTGCGACTCGTGGTATGAGTTGTCAATGTTGACCACACATAGTGGACTTCTTCGGTCATAGTCAGTGACGTATGCATCCTTTGGTTGGTCACTGTGCACGCTAGCCATACTGTGCCACTGCTTGTTGAAGTTCTTTGTACTTGCTAGTTGATAATTAGTGTTCCCAACCCATTGTTTTGAGTTTTCAACATTGACCACACACTGTGAAATTGTTTTGGTCATGAAAGTGACATATGCCTACTTTGGTTTGTCACTGTACATGGTTACCACTCCGTGTCACTCCATATTGAAGGTTTTTGTACTTGCTACTCGATAACTAGTATTCACAAACCATTGTCTGCCACTCTGACCATTTGTGACTCGTGTTATGAGTTGTCAACGTTTACCACACTTAGTGACATTATTTGGTCATGGTTAGTGACATATGCCTACTTTGGTTGGTCATCGTGCATGGTATGCACACGGTGCCACAATGTATTGAAGGTCCTTGTGCTTGCTAGTTGATACCTGGTGTTCCCAAACCATTGTCTCCCCCTTAGAACCTATTGCTACAGAATCTAACTCTATAAGCAGTAAGCCAACTCACATGGTGTTCATGTGATGTCCAAATGACATTATAAGGGTTCCTATGGGTACAAGGGCATAGAATAAGGGGGTGTAAGATTAGATGGTAGTTTTCAAATTTATGAATGATAACAAAGTTATTTTAATCATAAAGAAATGACATAGAAGGAATTTCAAAATTTGTAACTTCAAGCTTCAATAACCTCTCAACCATTGCTCCGATTGACCAGCCGTAATAAGAAAAGTTGACTACACAACGTGAAACTCTTGTTATGATATTCAGTAACACAAGCATGCTTTGGTTGGTCATTGTGCATGGTAGCCACACCGTGCCACCACTTAACGAAGGTCTTTGTATTTGCTAATCGATACCGAGTATTCCCAAACCATTGTTTCTCCCTCTGTCCATTTTTAACTTGTATTATGAGTTATGAACGTTGACCACACACACTAATCTTCTTTGGTAAAGAGCAGTGATGTATGCCTACTTGGATAGGTCATTGTGCACGGTAGCCACACCGTGCCAATACATACGAAAGATATTTGTACTTGCTAGAAGATGCATAGTGTTTTGAAACCATTTTTCCCCCTCTGACCATTTGTGACTCATGTTATGGGTTCTGAACGTTGACCACCCATATTGAAATTCCTTGGTCATGGTTAGTGACATAAGCCTACTTTGGTCTGTCACTGTACGTGGTTACCACGCCGTGTCACTACGTATTGAAGGTCTTTGTGCTTCCTAGTTGATAGCTAGTGTTCCCAAACCATTCTTACCACCCTCTGACTATCAGTGACTCGTGTTGTGAGTTGTCAACGTAGACCACATGAAGTGAAATTTGTTGGTCATGGTCAGTGACATATGCATACTTTGGTTGGTCACTATGCATTGTAGCCACACTGTGCCACTACATACTGAAGGTATTTCTACTTTCTAGTCAAAAACTATCATTCACAAACCATTATCTTCCATCCTGACCATTTGTGACTCGTGTTATGAGTTGTCAAAGTTCACCACACTTAGTGAGATTATTTCGTCATGGTCAGTGACATATGCCTACTTTTGTTGGTCATCGTGCATGGTATCCACGCCGTGCCACAACGTATTGAATCCCTTTGTGCTTGCTATTTGATACCTGGTGTTCCCAAACCATTGTTTCCTCCTCTGACCATTTGTGACTCGTATTATGAGTTGTCAACGTTGACTACACAATGCGGATTTCTTTGGTCAAAGGCAGTACATATGCGTGCTTTGGTAGGTCGTTGTGCATGGTAGCCACACCGCGCTACTACTGACTGAAGGTCATTGTACTTGTTAGTTGAGAACTCATGTTCCCACAGCATTGTTTCCTCTCCCAACCGCTTGTGACTCGTGTTATGGTTGGTCAACATTGGCCACCCATATTGAAATTCTTTGGTCATGATCAATGACATATGCCTAGTTTGGTTGTTTGGTGTGCATATTAGCCACACCGTGCCACTACATATTGAAGTTCCTTGTCCTTTCTAGTCAATACATAGGGTTCCCAAACCATTGTCTTTCCCTCTGACCATTTGTGACTCGTGGTGTGAGTTGTCAATGTTGACCACACATAGTGGACTTCTTCGGTCATAGTCAGTGACGTATGCATCGTTTGGTTGGTCACTGTGCACGCTAGCCA
Source organism: Penium margaritaceum (assembly GCA_023375785.1). Classification (NCBI taxonomy): domain Eukaryota; kingdom Viridiplantae; phylum Streptophyta; class Zygnematophyceae; order Desmidiales; family Peniaceae; genus Penium; species Penium margaritaceum. The sequence continues at coordinate 145,130 of SZWC01001058.1, read as the reverse complement.
TACCGTGCCACTGCTTGTTGAAGGTCTTTGTACTTGCTAGTTGATAACTAGTGTTCCCAACCCATTGTTTCCCCCTTTGACCATTTGTGACTCGTGTTATGCGTTTTCAACGTTAGCCAGACACAGTGAAATTCTTTTGGTCATGGTTAGTGACATATGCCTACTTTGGTTTGTCACTATACATGGTTACCACGCGGTGCCTCTACTAATTGAACGTCTCCGTGCTCTCTAGTTGATATCCTTTGTTCCCAAACCACTGTGACCCCATCTGAATATCTGTGACTCGTGTTGTGAGTTGTCAACATTGACCACATGAAGTGAACTTCTTTGTTCATGGTCAGTGACATATGCATACTTTGGTTGCTCACTGTGCATTGTAGCCACACTGTGCCACTACACATTGAAAGGTATTTGTACTTGCTAGTTGATAACTAGTATTCATAAACCATTATCTTCCACCTTGACCATTTGTGACTCGTGTTATGAGTTGTCAAAGTTTACCACACTTAGTGACATTGTTTTGCCATGGTCCGTGACATATGCCTACTTTGGTTGGTCATCGTACATGGTATTCACACCGTGCCACAACGTATTCAAGCTCCTTGTGCTTGCTGTTTGATACTTGGTGTTCCCAAACCATTGTTTCCCTCTCTGACCATTTGTGACTCGAATGATGAGTTGTCAATGTTGACCACACACAGCGGATTTCCTTGGTCAAAGGCAGTATATATGCCTACTTTGGTCGGTCATTGTGCATGGTAGCCACACTATTCTACTACTGACTGAAGGTCGTTGTAATTGCTAGTTGAGAACTGATATTCCCACAGCATTGATTCCTCCCCGGGCTGTTTGTAACTCGTGTTATGGTTGGTCAACGTTGACCACCCATATTGAAATCATCTGGACATGGTCAGTGACATATGCCTAGTTTGGTTTGTCACTGTACATGGTTTCAACGCCGTGTCACTAGGTGTTGAAGGTAATTGTGCTTTCTAGTTGATAGCTAGTGGTCCCAAACCATTGTTTACCCCCTTTGACTAACTGTGACTTGTGTTGTGAGTTTTCAACGCTGACCACATGAAGTGAAATTGTTTGGTCATGGTCAGGGACATATGCATACTTTGGTTGGTCACTGTGCATGGTAGCCACGCTGTGCCACTACATATTGAAGGTATTTGTACTTGCTACTGAATAACTAGTATTCACAAACCATTGTCTTCTACTCTGACAATTTGTGACTCATGTTATGAGTTGTCAAAGTTTACCACACTTAGTGACATTTTGTGGTCATGGTCAGTGACATATTCCTGCTTTGGTTGGTCATCGTGCATGGTATCCACACCGTGCCGCAACTTATTGAAGGTTCTTGTGTTTGCTATTTGATACCTGGTGTTCCCGAACCATTGTCTCCCCCTCTTACAATTTGTGACTCCTGTTATAAGTTGTCAACGTTGACCAAACACAGCGGATTTCTTTGGTCAAAGGCAGTACGTATGCCTACTTTGGTCGGTCATTGTGCATGGTAGCCACACCGTGCTTACACTGACTGAAGGTCGCTGTACTTGCTAGTTGAGAACTTATATTCACGGGCCATTGTTTGCCCATCTGACTATTTGTGACTCGTGTTATGGTTGGTGAATGTTGACCACCCATATTGAAATTCTTTGGTAATGGTCAGTGACATCTGCCTAGTTTGGTTGTTTGGTGTGCATAGGAGCCACACTGTGCCACTACGTATTGAAGTCCTTTGTCCTTTCTAGCAAACACATAGGGTTCCCAAGCCATTGTCTTTCCCTCTGACCATTTGTGACTCGTGTTATGAATTGTCAATGTTGACAATACATAGTGGACTACTTCAGTCATAGTCAGTGAAGTATGCATCCTTTGGTTGGTCACTGTGTAGGCTAGCCACACCGTGCCACTACTTGTTGAAAATATTTCTACTTGCTAGTTGATAACTAGTGTTCCCAACCCATGGTTTCCCCCAGTGACCATTTGTGACTCGTGTTATGTGTTTTCAACGTTGACCACACACTGTGAAATCCGTTTGGTCATGGTTAGTGGCACATGCCTACTTTGGTTTGTCACTGTACATGGTTACCACACCGTGTCACTACATATTGAAGGTCTTTGTGCTTTTTAGTTGTCAGCTAGTGTTCCTAAACCATTGTTAGCCCCCTTTTACTATCTGTGACTCGTGTTGTGAGTTGTAAATGTTGACCACATGAAGTGAATTTCTTTTTTCATGGTTAGTGACATATGCATACTTGGGTTGGTCACTGTGCATTGTAGCCACAGTGTGCCACTACATATTGAAGGCATTTGTACTTTCTAGTCGATATCTTACATTCATAAACCATTATCTTCCACCCTGATCATTTGTGACTCACATTATAAGTTGTCAAAGTTTACCACACTTAGTGACATTATTTGGTCATGGTCTGTGACATATGCCTATTTTGGTTGGTCATCATGCATGGTATCCACACTCTGCCACAACGTATTGAAGCTCCTTGTGCTTGCTATTTGATACTTTGTGTTTCCAAACCATTGTTTCCCTATCTGACCATTTGTGACTCGTATTATGAGTTGTGAACGTTGACCATACACTGCGGACCTCTTTGGTCAAAGGCAGTTTATATGCCTGCTTTGGTCGGTCATTGTGCATGGTAACCACACCATGCTACTACTGACTGAAGGTCGTTGTACTTGGTAATTGAGAACTGATATTCCCATAGCATTGTTTCCTCCTGTGACCGCTTGTGTCTCGTTTTATGGTTGGTCAACGTTGACCACCCATATTGAAATTGTTTCGTCATGGTCAGTGACATATGCCTAGTTTGGTTGTTTGGTGTGCATATTAGCCACACCGTTCCACTACGTATTGTAGTTCTTTGTCCTTTCTAGTCAATACATAGGGTTCCTAAACCATTGTCTTTCCCTCTGACCATTTGTGACTCGTGTTATGAGTTTTCAGTGTTGACCACACATAGTGGACTTCTTCGATCATATTCAGTGCTGTAAGCATCCTTTGGTTGGTCACTGTGCACCAAAGCCATACCGTGCCACTGCTTGTTGAAGGTCCTTGTACTTGCTAGTTGATAACTAGTGTTCCCAATCCATTGTTTCCCCCACTGAACATTTGTGACTCGTGTTATACCTTTTCATTATAGACCACACACTGTGGAATTCTTTTGGTCATGGTTAAAGTTATATGCCTACTTTGGTTTGTCACTGTACATGGTTACCACGCCATGTCTCTACGTATTGAAGGTATCCGTGCATTCTAATTTATAGCTATTGTTCCAAAACCATTGTTATCCCCTCTGAATATCTGTGACTCGTGTTGTGAGTTGTCAACATTGACCACATGAAGTGAATTTCTTTGTTCATGGTCAGTGACATGCATACTTTGGTTGGTCACTGTGCATTGTAGCCACACTGTGCCACTACATATTGAAGGTATTTGTACTTTATAGTCAATAACTAATATTCATAAACAATTATCTTCCACCCTGATCATTTGTGACTCGTGTTATGAGTTGTCAAAGTTTACCACACGTAGTGACATTATTTGGTCATGATCAGTGACATGTGCCTACTTTTATTGGTCATCGTACATGGTATCCACACCGTGCCACAGCGCATTGAAGCTCCTTGTGCTTGCTATTTGATACTTGGTGTTCCCAAACCATTGTTTCCCTATGTGACCATTTGTGACTCGTATTATGAGCTGGCAACGTTGACCACACACTGCGGATTTGTTGTACTTGCTAGTTGATAACTGATATTCCCATAGAATTGTTTCCTCCCCTGACCGTTTGTGACTCGTGTTATGGTTGGTTAACGTTGACCACGCATATTGAAATTCTCTGGTCATTGTCAGTGACATATACCTAGTTTGGTTGTTTGGTGTGCATAGTAGCCACATCGTTCCACTACGTATTGTAGTTCTTTGTCCTTTCTAGTCGATACATAGGGTTCCTAAACCATTGTCTCTCCCTCTGACCATTTGTGACTCGTGTTATGAGTTGTCTATGTTGACCACACATAGTGGACTTCTTCGGTCATAGTCAGTGACGTATGCATCCTTTGGTCGGTCACTTTGCACGTTAGCCATACCATGCCACTGCTTGTTGAAGGTCTTTGTACTTGCTAGTTGATAACTAGTGTTCCCAACCCATTTCTTCCCCCCTTTGACCATTTGTGACTCGTGTTATGCGTTTTCAACGTTGACCACACACTGTGAAGTTGTTCTGGTCATGGTTAGTGACATATGCCTACTTTGGTTTGTCACTGTACATGGTTACCATGCCGTGTCACTACTTATTGAAGGTCTTCGTGCTTTCTAGTTGATAGCTAGTGTTCCCAAACCATTGCTACCCCCTCTGAATATCTGTGACTCGTGTTGTGAGTTGTCAACCTTGACCACATGATGTGAAATTCTTTGGTCATGGTCAGTGACATATGCATACTTTGGTTGGTAACTGTCCATTGTAGCCATACTGTGCCACTACATATTCAAGGTGTTTGTACTTGCTAGTCAATAACTTGTATTTAGAAACCATTATCTTCCACTCTGACCATTTGTGACTCGTGTTATGAGTTGTCAAAGTTTCCTACACATGGTGGTATTCTTTGGTCATGGCCAGTGACAAATGCACACCTTGGTTGGTCATCGTGCATGGTATCCCCACCGTGCCACAACATATGAAAGGTCATTGTGCTTGCTATTTAATATCTGGTGTTCCCAAACAATTGTTTCCCCCTCTCACTATTTGGCACTCGTATTATGAGTTGTCAACGTTGACCACACACAGCGGATTTCTTTGGTCAATGGCAATACATATGCCTACTTTGGTCGGTCATTGTGCATGGTAGCCACACCGTGCTACTACTGATTGAAGGTCGTTGTACTTGCTAGTTGGTATCTGGTATTCCCAAACCATTGTTTCCCCATCTGACAACTCGTGACCCATATTATGGGTTGTCAACGTTGACCACACATAGCAATTATTCTTGGTCATGGTAAGTGGCACATGCCTAATCTGGTTGGTCATTGTGCATGGTAGCCACACCGTTCCACTACTTGTTGAAAGTCTTTGCACTTGCTAGTCAATAGAAAGCAAAAGGTTTCTCCCTTTGACACCAGGTCGGTTTTTGTTTATTTTTTACGGGTAGGTGCCTTCAACGGAATACTCGCACCCACCCCCTAGAGGGATGTTCCGTGGACGACCTGGAGGACAGAGTTGCAACCGCATTTTGACACCCCCTAACCCCCCACGGCTTAGGCTTGATGGTATAGTTGAGGTATCACAACACGCCCCCCCCTCCCCCCCCACCCAGGTCACGAGCCATTTCCATATTGCGCGTACGAGGATTCAAACCCAGAACCCGTTGCTCCAGAATCTAACTCTAGAAGCACTAAGCCAACTCACATGGTTTTCATGTGATATCCAAATGACATTATAAGGGTTCCTATTGGTAAAGGGCATAAAGTAAAGGGGTGTGAGATTAGAGGGTAGTTTTCAAAATCATGAATGATAAGAAAGTTAGTTTAATCATAAAAAATTGACGCAGACGGAATGTAAAACTTTGCAACCTCGAGCTTTAATAACCTCTCAACCATTGCTCCGATTGACCAGCCGTGAGAAGGAAAGTTGACTACACACAGTGAAACTCTTTTTATGATAGTCAGTGACACAAGCATACTTTGGTTGGTCATTGTGCATGGTACCCACAGCGTGCCACCACTTATCAAAGGTCTTTGTACTTGCTAGTCCATACCGAGTATTCCCAAACCATTGTCTCCCTCCGCCCATTTTTTACTTATATTATGAGTTGTGAACGTTGACCACACACACTAAACGTCTTTGGTCATGAGCAGTGATGTATGCCTACTTGGATAGGTCATTGTGCACGGTAGCCATACCGTGCCAATACATACAAATCTTTGTACTTGTTAGAAGATACATAGTGTTTTGAAACCATTTTTCCCCCTCTGACCATTTTTGACTCATGTTATGGGTTGTAAGCGTTCACCACCCACATTAAAATTCTTTGGTCATGGTTAGTGACATATGCCTCGTTTGGTTTGTCACTGTACATGGTTACCATGCCGTGTCACTACTTATTGAAGGTCTTTGTGCTTCCTAGTTGATAGCTAGTGTTATCAAACCATTGTTACCCCCCTCTGACTATCAGTGACTTGTGTTGTGAGTTGTCAACGTTGACCACATGAAGTGAAATTTGTTGGTCATGGTCAGTGACATATGCGTACTTTGGTTGGTCACTGTGCATTGCAGCCACACTATGCAACTACATATTGAAGGTATTTGTACTTGCTAGTCAATAACTAGTATTCACAAACCATTATCTTCCACCCTGACCATTTGTGACTCATGTTATGAGTTGTCAAAGTTTACCACACTTAGTGACATTATTTGGTCATGGTCAGTGACATATGCCTACTTTGGTCGGGCATCGTGCATGGTATCCACACCGTGCCACTAGTTGTTGGATATATTTCTACTTGCCAGTTCATAACTAGTTTTCCCAACCCATGGTTCCCCCCACTGACCATTTGCGACTCGTGTTGTGAGTTTTCAACGTTGACCACACACTGTCAAATCCGTTTGGTCATGGTTAGTGACATATGCCTACTTTGGTTTGTCACTGTACATGGTTACCACGCCGTGTCACTACGTATCGAAGGTCTTTGTGCTTTCTAGTTGATAGCTAGTGTTTCCAGACCATTCTTTCCCCCTCTGAATATCTTTGACTCGTGTTGTGAGTTGTCAATATTGACCACATGAAGTGAAACTCTTTCGTCATGGTCAGTGACATATGCATGCTTTGGTTGGTCACTGTGCATCGTAGCCACACTATGCCACTACATATTGAAGGTATCTGTACTTTCTAGTCAATAACTATTATTCACAAACCATTATCTTCCACGCTTACCATTTGTGACTTGTGCTATGAGTTGTCAAAGTTTACCACACTTCGTGACACTATTTGATCATGGTCAGTGACGTATGCCTACTTTGGTTGGTCATCGTGCATGGTATACACACTGTGCCATAACGTATTGAAGCCCCTTGTGCTTGCTATTTCATACTTGGTGTTCCCAAACAACAGTTTCCCCCTCTGACCATTTGTGACTCCTATTATGAGTTGTCAACGTTGACCACACACGGCGGATTTCTTTGGTCAAAGGCAGTGCATATGCCTGCTTTGGTTGGTCATTGTGCATGGTAGCCACACCGTGCTACTACTGACTGAAGGTGGTTGTACTTGCTAGTTGAGAACTGATATTCCCATAGCATTGTTTCCTCTCCTGACCGTTTGTGGCAAGTGTTATGGTTGTGCAACGTTGCCTACCCATATTGAAATTCTCTGGTCATGATCGGTGACATATGCCTAGTTTGGTTGTTTGGTGTGCATATTAGCCACACCGTGCCACTACTTCTTGAAGTTCCTTGTCCTTTCTAGTCAATACAAAGGGTTCCAAAACCATTGTCGCTCCCTCTGACCATTTGGGACTCGTGGTATGAGTTGTCAATGTTGACCACACATAGTGGACTTCTTCGGTCATAGTCAGTGACGTGTGCATCCGTTGGTTGGTCAGTGTGCATGCTAGCCATACCGTGCCACTGCTTGTTGAAGGTCTTTGTACTTGCTAGTTGATAACTAGTGTTCCCAACCCATTGTTTCCCCCTTTGACCATTTGTGGTTTGTCTTCTGCATTTTCAACGTTGACCACACACTGTGAAATTCTTTTGGTCATGGTGAGTGACATATGCCTACTTTGGTTTGTCACTCTACATGGTTACCACGCCGTGTCACTACGTATTGAAGGTTTTTGTGCTTTCTAGTTGATAGTCAGTGTTCCCAAACCATTGTTATCCCCTCTGAATATGTGTGACTCGTGTTGTGAGTTGTCAACATTGACCACATGAAGTGAAATTCTTTGGTCATGGTCTGTGGCATATGTATACTTTGGTTGGTCACTGTGCATTATAGCCACACTGTGCCACTACATATTGAAGGTATTTGTACTTGCTAGTCGATAACTAGTATTTAGAAACCATTATCTTCCACTCTAACCATTTGTGACTCGTGTTAGGAGTTGTCAAAGTTTACCACACATGTTGATATTCTTTGGTTATGGCCAGTGACATATGCATACCTTGGTTGGTCATCGTGCATGGTATCCACACCGCGCCACAACGTATTGAAGGTCATTGTGCTTGCTAGTTGATACCTGGTGTTCCCAAACAATTGTTTCCCCCCTGTGACTATTAGGGACTCGTATTATGAGTTGTCAAAGTTGACCACAAAGAGCGGATTTCTTTCGTCAAAGGCAGTAGATATGCCTACTTGGGTTGGTCATTGTGCATGGTAGCCTCACCGTGCAACTACTGACTGAAGGTCGTTGTACTTGCTAGTTGGTATCTAGTATTCCCAAACCATTGTTTCCCAATCTGACAACTCTTGATCCATGTTATGGGTTGTCAACATTGAGCACACATAGTAAAAATATTTGGTCATGGTAAGTGGCACATGCCTAATCTGGTTGGTCATTGTGCATGGTAGCCACACCGTTCCACTACTTGTTGAAAGTCTTTGCACTTGCTTGTCAATAAATAGCAAAAGGTTTCTCCCTTTGACACCAGGTCGGTTTTTGTGGATTTGTTACGCGTAGGTACCTTCAGTAGAACACTCCCTCCCACCCCCTAGAGGGATGTTCCATGGACGACATGGAGGACAGATTTGCGACCGCATTTTGACACCCCCCTACCCCACCCCTCCCCCGGCTTAGGCTTGAAGGTAGAGTTGAGGTATCACCACACCCCCCCCCCCCCCCCCCAAGGTCGGGAGCCTATTCTATATTGCGCTTACAAGGATTCAAACCCAGGACCTACTACTCCTGAATCTGACTCTATAAGCACTAAGCCAACTCACGTGGTGTTCATGTGATGTCTAAATGACTTTAAAAGCGTTCATATGGGTAAAGGGCATAAAGTAAGGGGGTGTAAGATTAGAGGGTAGTTTTCAAATTTATGAATGATCAAAAATTTAGTTTAATTATATAAAATTGACGCAGACGGAATTTGAAGTTTTTCAACTTCGCGCTTGAATAACCTCTCAACCATTGCTCCGATTGACCAGACGTAAGAAGGAAAGTTGACTACACACAGTGAAACTCTTTTTTTAATATTCAGTGACGCAAGCATACTTTGGTTGGTCATTGTGCATGGTAGCCACACCTTGCCACCACTTATCGAAGGTCTTTGTGTTGTTCTTCTATGCCCCATGGCCACTGATATGGGTTGATGGACAGGTTGGGCATGCACTGCTCCCTTGGAGTAAGTCCCCCAAACCTTGTTCGTGGTGCAAGTCCATGCAAAACACCAGAAGTGTAGCGCAACGGATAGCATGTTGGACTTAGGGACAACAGGTCCTGCGATCGAGCCTTGATGTGCGCAGGAGGTTTTTTGACCATCTAGCACAGGGGAAGTTTCTTAGACATTTCTCCATGCATGAGGAGAGTGCGCCACTTGGCGGTCAGTGGATGCGCCAATTGGCGGACTGGTGAGGTGGTGTGGAGTGACCATCCCAAAAGTGTCACTACCCACAAACCTTAGAAGCCAGGCCTAGGACTATATGTACCAGGCTCATTCCTCATTCTAATTACACAATCTGGCCTTAGATGCTTCTCACAGAGTTGTCCAACTAAGGAACAGTGTAAAGAAGACACTGGTTGGTCTAAGCCCCAGGAGTTAGTCTTTGACTAGCACCTTGCGCGAAAGTGACCAAGTGTTAAGTGGACACAGTTTCTAGCAAGTGATTGCCTAGGAACTGCTCAGTGTGGAACCGTGATCGTGAGGGTGATATCTTCTCCTAGCTGAAATGCTCGGAGCGGACGGCAGGTGCTATTGTGTCGGCCCTGTTTTCCAGTCCGTTTGCCTCAGGCCGGTTGACAAAGGGTTATGGGCCCACACTGACCAGTTGTAAGGCACGCTTCGCTCAACTCTGGTACGCTCTCTCCAGGTGCACACGCCGGCTCCATCAACTCCATCAGCTCCATTAGCTTCATCAGCTCCAACGGCTTGGTCTGCATTCAGCACACAGGGACCAAGGAAAAGCTCTGCCCTTGGAGGCACGACCCTTGAGTCCCAACCAGGACAAGCTCTGCCCTTGGTGGCAAGACCCTGGGTGTGTTGGTGTAGATATAATCTCTGTCTGCAGGTGAACATCGGCTGGAGGGGTAAGCAACGGATCTGCATCCTAAAACCGGTAGCAGACATCAGCTAACATCAGCCTACATCGGCCTCAACGCAGCAGAGACGTGGGAAGCAGACAAGGGCAACAAAAATGGTTGACCCATCGGGAGGAGTGGGGGCTGCCGCAGGGNAGCTCAACAGTGGCTACCACAGGGCAGACCACTGGAGCAAATGTGAGTGCTATGTCACTGCCGCAAGGTCTTGGACCCCTGGGAGGAATCCCCATTTTCGAGGGGATTGACTTCCCCCTTTGGAGATGGCAGTTTGAGCTGGCGATGAAAGTGCGCGGCTTCATCAAGCTACTGAAGGGAGAGGAGCAGGTTCCCGCGGAAGGCACATCTGAGCATGAGGCTTGGATGGATCAAAATGATATTGTAATGTCATTCCTCAGCAACGCGATAGCCAAGAAGTATGTTCCCATCATTGCCGGGTACACGCTGGCTTCCAAAGCTTACGACAAGCTCAAGCGCATGCACCAATCCACCTCCCTCGCAAACAGACTATTCATCCTACAACGGCTGATCAGCATGTGGGTGAATGAGGGCGAATCAATCCCCGATTTCCTACAGGAGTTTGAAGGACTCCTTGGCGAGGCTTGCCAGATGAACTGGGACCTTGACGAGAATATGCAAGCCATGATCCTCCTCATGGCGCTACCGGAGAGCTGGAGTCCAATGATCACCGTCATGGGCGGCTGGAAGGAGGACGACCTGACGTACACAGCAGTGTCCGAGTACGTGCGAAACAAGGCCATGCACCGCAGCGGAAGTGAGGCTAACTTCTCAGCCTATGCCGCACGCTACGGTGGCCGCGGGAGCAAAGGGTCAGCCTCTGGTCAGAAAGGCGGCAGCGGAAGCGGTGGCGGCGGAGGCAACAATGGCGGCAAGGCTCCCAAGCGACAGGGTAACTGTCGCAATTGCGGCAAACCTGGGCACTGGGCAAGAGAGTGCAGGTCGCCAAAGAAGGAAGGCGGCGGAAGCAGTGGGAACAAAGGCAACAAAAAGGGTGGCAAAGAAGCCACCAACATGATGGCACAACGCACGCCTCCAGCAAAAGGAGCGGCGCTGCTCAGGCCAGGAGCTTTTGGGCTCGACTCCGGCACCGATCATCACTCCAGCAACGACCAGGCTGGATTTGTCTCCATCGGCCCCATCGATCGGCGGTTCAGATGTGCAAACGGCAGTGTCGTCAATGCAAAGGGCGTGGGAGACAAGCTGGTGAGCATCAACCTTAATGGTGCAGAGAAGGATCTACGGCTACGTGACGTGGTCTACATGCCCTCCTTTGCGGCAAACCTTCTGTCCATGTCAAAGATAACGGACAACGACATGACAGTGGTGTTCACACAGAAGAAGGCGGTCATCGCCAGGAACAAGGACATCAAGGTCCTCTATGCCAACAAAGATCTCGTGGCACAGGTTCCACGGGTTGATGGACTCTACGTATTGCAGACAACGGCAGCAAAGACCTCGGAAGACGAGGGTCATGCGGGTGCAGCGGAGGCAGTGGTCTCGGCACCAACACAGGAGAGCACACCAACAAGAACTGAAAAAGCATCCTCTGCCGCAAAGGACGAAGACACTGATCTGTGGCACAGACGCTTTGGGCACGTTGCAAACAGCACGCTCCAAGTCATTCAGCAACAACAGCTGGTCCGTGGCATGGATGGTTGCAAGAAGGATGCGGTTGAGTGTGGCAACCTGTGTGAACCTTGCCTCCAAGGCAAGACCAAGCAAACTTGCTTTGAGCGCAATGGTTGCCGCGCAGAATCAGCCCTTGACCTGATTCACACCGACGTGTGCGGACCCTTTCGCACGGCATCAAACGGTGGTAGCAAGTATTTTCTGACCTTCATAGACGACCACAGCCGCAAGGTGTGGATCTTCTTCCTCAAAACAAAGGGAGAGGTCAGAGAAAAGTTGCAGGAGTTTGTCGCCATGGTGGAGCGGCAGACCGGAAAGAGAGTCAAAGGGATGCGGAGCGACAACGGCGGAGAGTACGAGGCATGCAAGGGCTGGTTGCGGCAACATGGGATCAACCACCAGCCCACAACGCCTTACACGCCGCAGAGCAATGGTGTTGCCGAACGGATGAATCAGACCATCCTCGGCATGGTGCGTAGCATGCTCTTCGATGCAAAGCTTCCACCGCGGTTCTGGGCAGAAGCGGCAAGAACGGCATGCTATCTCGTCAACCTGACTCCTGCGGCTGCTCTGGGCAGGCGCGGAAAGAAGAAGGGAAAGCAACAGATGACACCACAAGAAGTTTGGTCAGGGAAGAAGCCGGACGCATCACACCTGAAAGTATTCGGCTGCACCGCATGGGCAAAGGTCCAGGCGGGTGAGGGTGCCG
>SZWC01001058.1:117988-130449 GCA_023375785.1 Penium margaritaceum | reverse complement strand
GAAGTGTGCAAGGAAACACAGTGGCTTCGCAGTTTGCTTGATGAGATCAAGGCACCACAAGAGGAGGCAACGGTCATCCGCATCGACAACCAAAGTGCCATGGCTATGGCAGAGGACGACATGATCTCCCGGCGTACAAAGCACATCGATATTCGGTACCACTACTCACGTGACCGTATCGCCAAGGGTGTCGTGGAACTGGAGCACGTCGGAACCAAGAAAATGCTTGCGGACTTCTTGACAAAGCCGCTAGACAGTGATTTGCATGTTGCAGGTGCTCGAGGAGTCGGCATGGTGGGTGCAAGAGATGAGAACTAAAGACCAAAAAAAAAAAAACTGACATGCACAAACACAACCTAGAGCTACAGGTTCATGCCGAAGAAAACTACCACAGCAGGTGGCCTACGGTGCAAGGGAGAGATTGTTGTTCTTCTATGCCCCATGGCCACTGCTATGGGTTGACGGACACGTTGGGCATGCACTGCTCCCTTGGAGTAAGTCCCCCAAACCTTGTTCGTGGTGCAAGTCCAAGCGAAAAACCAGAAGTGTAGCGCAACGGATAGCATGTTGGACTTAGGGACAACAGGTCCTGCGATCGAGCCTTGATGTGCGCAGGAGGTTTTTTGACCATCTAGCACAGGGGAAGTTTCTTAGACATTTCTCCATGCATGAGGAGAGTGCGCCCCTTGGCGGTCAGTGGATGCGCCAATTGGCGGACTGGTGAGGTGGTGTGGAGTGACCACCCCAAAAGTGTCACTACCCACACACCTTAGAAGCCAGGCCTAGGACTATATGTACCAGGATCATTCCTCATTCTAATTACACAATCTGGCCTTAGATGCTCCTCACAGAGTTGTCCAACCAAGGAACAGTATAAAGAAGACACTGGTTGGTCTAAGCCCCAGGAGTTAGTCTTTGACTAGCACCTCGCGCGAAAGTGACCAAGTGTTAAGTGGACACAGTTGCTAGCAAGTGATTGCCTAGGAACTGCTCAGTGTGGAACCGTGATCCTGAGGGTGATATCTTCTCCTAGCTGAAATGCTAGGAGCGGACGGNACATGGAGGACTGCAAGCCCGTCAGCACCCCCATGCCCTCCGACTGCAAGCTCTCCTCCTCCATGTCACCAAGCAACGAGGCAGACCGGCGGGAGATGCAAAACATTCCATACCAGTCCGCCGTTAGAAGCCTCATGTATGCAATGGTGGGAACACGACCTGACATTGATTTTGCAGTGGGTCAGGTGAGCAGGTTTGTGGCCAACCCTGGGCCAGAACATTGGCAAGTCCTGAAGCGGATTTTTCGCTACCTCAAAAAGACTCGGCACGTCGGACTCCGGTTTGGAGGTCTAGAAGGATCAGACTTGCTGCGGCTGACATGCTACACTGACGCGGACTGGGGAGGACGGATTGATGACAGGAANGTACCAGGCTCATTCCTCATTCTAATTACACAATCTGGCCTTAGATGCTCCTCACAGAGTTGTCCAACTAAGGAACAGTATAAAGAAGACACTGGTTGGTCTAAGCCCCAGGAGTTAGTCTTTGACTAGCACCTCGCGCGAAAGTGACCAAGTGTTAAGTGGACACAGTTGCTAGCAAGTGATTGCCTAGGAACTGCTCAGTGTGGAACCGTGATCCTGAGGGTGATATCTTCTCCTAGCTGAAATGCTAGGAGCGGACGGCAGGTGCTATTGTGTTGGCCCTGTTTTCTAGTCCGTTTGCCTCAGGCCGGTTGACACTTTGTACTTGCTAGTCAATACCCAGTATTCCGGAACCATTGTTTCTCCCTGTGCCCATTTTTGACTTGTATTATGAGTTGTGAACATTGACCACACACACTAAACTTCTTTGGTCATGAGCAGTGATGTATGCCTACTTGGATAGGTCATTGTACATGGTAGCCACACCGTGCCAATGTATACAAAAGATCTTTGTACTTGCTAAAAGATACAAAGTGTTCTGAAACCAGTTTTCCCCCCTCTGACCATGTGTGAATCATGTTATGGGTTGTGAATGTTGACCACCCATATTGAAATTCTTTGGTCATGGTTGGTGACATATGCCTAGTTTGGCTTGTAACTGTGCGTGGTTACCACGCCGTGTCACTACATATTGAAGGTCTTTGTTCTTCCTCGTTGATAGCTAGTGTTCCCAAACGATTGTTACCCCCCTCTGACTATCAGTGACACGTGTTGTGAGTTGTCAACGTTGACCACATGAAGTGAAATTAGTTGGTCATGGTCAGTGACATATGCATACTTTGGTTGGTCACTGTGCATTGTAGCCACACTGTGCCACTACATATTGAAGGTAATTGTACTCGCTAATTGAATAACTAGTACTCACAAACCATTATCTTCCACCCTGACCATTTGTGACTCATGTTATAAGTTGTCAAAGTTTACCACACTTAGTGTTATTATTTAGTCATGGTGAGTGACATATGCCTACTTTGGTTGGTCATCGTGCATGGTGTCCACACCGTGCCACAACTTATTGAAAGTCCTTGTGCTTGCTAGTTGATACCTGGTGTTCCCAAACCATTGTCTTTCCCTCTGTCCATTTGTGACTCCTATTATGAGTTGTCAGCGTTGACCACACAACGGATTTCTTGGGTCAAAGGCAGTACATATGCATACTTTGGTCGGTCATTGTGCATGGTAGCCACACTTGTTATACTGATTGAAGGTAGCTGTACTTGCTAGTTGAGAACTCATATTCCCATGCCATTGTTTCCCCCTCTGACCATTTGTGACTCGTGTTATTGCTGGTGAATGTTGACCACCCATATTGAAATTCTCTGGTCATGGTCAGTTACATATGCCAAGTTTGGTTGTTTGGTGTGCATAGTAGCCACAACTTGCCACTACGTATTGAAGTTCTTTGTCCTTTCTAGTCGATACATAGGGTTCCCAAACAATTGTCTTTCCCTCTGACCCTTTGTGACTCGTGTTATGAGTTGTCAATGTTGACCATACATAGTGGACTTCTTCGGTCATAGTCAGTGATATATGCATCCTTTGGTTGGTCACTGTGCACGCTAGCCACACCGTGCCACAACTTGTTGGAAATGTTTCTACTTGCTAGTTCATAACTAGTGTTCCCAACCCATGGTTTCCCCCAATGACCATTTGTGACTCGTGTTATGAGTTTTCAACGTTGACCTCACACTGTCGAATCCGTTTGGTCATGGTTAGTGACATATGCCTACTTTGGTCTGTCACTGTACATGGTTACCACGCCGTGTCACTACGTGTCGAAGGTCATTGTGCTTTCTAGTTGATAGCTAGTGTTCCCAAAACATTGTTACGCCCTCTGAATATCTGTGCCTCGTGTTGTGAATTGTCAACATTGACCACATGAAGTGAAATTCTTTCGTCATAGTCAGTGACATATGCATACTTTGGTTGGTCACAGTGCATTGTAGCCACGCTGTGCCACTACATATTGAAGGTATTTTTACTTTCTAGTTGATAACTATTATTCACAAACCATTAGATTCCACCCTGACCATTTGTGACTCGTGTCATGAGTTGTCAGAGTTTACCACACTTAGTGAACTGTTATGGTCATGGTCAGTGACATATGCCTACTTTGGTTGGTCATCGTGCATGGTATCCAAACCGTGCCACAACGTATTGAAGTCCCTTGTGCTTGCTATTTGATACTTGTTGTTCCCAAACCATGGTTTCCCCCTCTGACCGTTTGTGACTCGTATTGTAAGTTGTCAACGTTGACCACACACAGCGGATTTATTTGGTCAAAGGTAGTACATATGCCTAGTTTGGTCGGTGATTGCGCATGGTAGCCACACCGTGCTACTACTGGCTGAAGGTTGTTTTACTTGCTAGTTGAGAAATGATATTCCCATAGCATTGTTTCCTCTCCTGACAGTTTGTGACTCGTGTTATGGTTGGTCAACATTGGCCACCCATATTGAAACTCTCTGGTCATGATCAGTTACATATGCCTAGTTTAGTTGTTTGGTGTGCATATCAGCCACGCCGTGCCACTACGTATTGAAGTTCTTTGTCCTTTCTAGTCGATACAAAGGGTCCCCAAACTATTGTCTCTTCCTCTGACCATTTGCGACTCGTGGTATGAGTTGTCAATATTGACCACACATAGTGGACTTCTTCGGTCATAGTCAGTGACGTATGCATCCTTTGGTTGGTCACTCTGAACGCTAGCCATACTGTGCCACCGCTTGTTAAAGGTCTTTGTACTTGCTAGTTGATAACTAGTGTTCCCAACCCATTGTTTCCCCTTCTGACCATTTGTGACTCGTGTTATGTGTTTTCAACATTGACCACACACTGTGAAATTCTTTGGTCATGGTTAGTGATATATGCCTACTTTGGTTTGTCACTGTACATGGTTACCACGCCGTGTCACTACGTATTGAAGGTCTCCGTGCTTTCTAGTTGATAGCTAGTGTTCCCAAACCATTGTTACCCCGTCTGAATATCTGTGACTCGTGTTGTGAGTTGTCAACATTGACCACATGAAGTGAAATTCTTCGGTCATGGTCTGTGACATATGCATGCTTTGGTTGGTCACTGTGCATTGTTGCCAACCCGTGCCACTACATATTGAAGGTATATGTACTTGCTAGCCAATAACTAGTATTTAGAAACCATAATCTTCCAGTATGATCATTTGTGACTCGTGTTATGAGTTGCTAACGTGTACCACACATGGTTTCATTCTTTGGTCATGGCTAGTGACATATGCATACCTTGGTTGGTCTTCGTACATGGTATCCACACCGTGCCACAACGTATTGAAGGTCATTTTGCCTGCTAGTTGATACCTGGTATTCCCAAATAATTGTTTCCCCCTCTGACTATTTGGGACTCATATTATGAGTTGTCAACGTTGACCACACACAGCGGATTTCTTTGGTCAAAGGCCGTACATATGCCTACTTTGGTAGGTCATTGTGCATGGTAGCCACACCGTGCTACTACTGATTGAAGGTCTTTGTACTTTCTAGTTGAGAACTGATATTCCCGGACAATGGTTTCCCCCTCTTACCGTTTGTGACTCGTGTTATGGTTGGTGAATGTTGACCACCCACATTGAAAGTCTCTGGTCATGGTCAGTGACATATGCCTAGTTTGGTTGTTTGGTGTGCATAGTAGCTACACCGTGCCACTACGTATTGAAGTTATTTGTCCCTTCTAATCCATGCATATGGTTCCCAGACCATTGTCTCTCCCTCTCACCATTTGTAACTCGTGTCATGAGTTGTCCATGTTGACCACACATAGTGGACGTCTTTGTTCATAATCAGTGACGTATTCATCTGTTGGTTGGTCACTGTGCACACTAGCCACACCGTGCCACTACTTGATGAAGTTCTTCAAACTTGCTAGTTGATAACTAGTGTTCCCAACCCATTGTTTCCCTCTCTGACCACTTGTGACTTGTGTGATGAGTTTTGAACGTTGACCACACACTGTGAAATTTGTTTAATCATGGTTAGTGACATATGCCTACTTTGTCAGTGTTGACCACATGAAGTGAAATTTGTTGGTCATGGTCAGTGACATATGCATACTTTCGTTGGTCACTGTGCATTGTAGCCACACTGTGCCACTACATATTGAAGGCATTTGTACCTGCTAGTCGATAACTATTATTCACAAACCATTATCTTCCACCATGACCATTTTTGACTCATGTTATGAGTTGACAAAGTTTACCACACTTAGTGACATTATTTGGTCATGGTCAGTGACATATGCCTACGTTGGTTGGTCATCCTGCATGGTATCCACACCGTGCAACAACCTATTGAAGGTCCTTGTGCTTGCTAGTTGATACCTGGTGTTTCGAAACCATTGTCTCCCCCTCTGACCATTTGTGACTCTTATTATGAGTTGTCAACGTTGACCACACACAGCGGATTTCTTTGGACAAAGGTAGTACACATGCTTACTTTGGTCGGTCATTGTGCATGGTAGCCACACCGTGCTTATACTGATTCAAGGTCCCTGTACTTGCTAGTTGAGAACTGATATTCCGAGACCATTGTTTCCCTCTTTAACCGTCTGTGACTCGTGTAATGGTTGGTGAACGTTGAGCACCCATATTGAAATTCTCTGGTTATGGTCAGTGACATATGCCTCGTTTGGTTGTTTGGTGTGCATAGTAGCCACAACTTGCCACTACGTATTGAAGTTCTTTGTCTTCTCTAGTTGATATATAGGGTTCCAAAACCATTGTCTCTCCCTCTAACTATCTGTGACTTGTGTTATGAGTTGTCAATGTTGACCATACATAGTTGACTTCTTCGGTCATAGTCAATGACATATGCATCCTTTGGTTGGTCACTGTGCACGCTAGCCACACCGTGGCACTACTTGTTGGAAATTTTTCTACTTGCTAGTTCATGACTAGTGTTCCCAACCCATGGTTTCCCCTACCGACCATATGTGACTCATGTTATGATATTTCAACGTTGACCACACACTATCATATCCGTTTGGTCATGGTTAGTTACATATGCCTACTTTGGTTTGTCACTGTACATGGTTACCACGCCGTGTCACTACGTATGAAAGGTCTTTGTGCTTCAAAGTTGACAGATAGTGTTCCCAAACCATTGTTACCCTCTCTGAATATCTGTGACTCGTGTTGTGAGTTGTCAACATTGACCACATGAAGTGAAATTCTTTCGCCTTGGTCAGTGACATATGCATAGTTTGGTTGGTCACTATGCATTGTAGCCATACGTTGCCTTTACATATTGAAGGTATTTGTACTTTCTAGTCGATAACTATTTTTCACAAACCATTATCTTCCACCCTGACCATTTGTGACTCGTGTTATGAGTTGTCAAAGTTTACCACACTTAGTGACATTATTTGCTCATGGTCAGTGACATATGTTTACTTTGGTTGGTCATCGTGCATGGTATCCACACCGTCCCACAACGTATCGAAGCCCCTTGTGCTTGCTATTTGATACTTGGTGTTCCTAAACCATTGTTTCCCCCTATGACCATTTGTGACTCGTATCATGAGTTGTGAACGTTGACCACACACAGCATATTTCTTTGGTCAAAGGCAGTACATATGTCTGCTTTGGTCGGTCGTTGTGCATGGTAGCCACACCGTGCTTATACTGATTGAAGGTCGCTGTAATTGCTAGTTGAGAACTGTTATTCCGAGACCATTGTTTCCCTCTCTAACCGTCTGTGACTCGTGTTATGGTTGGTCAACGCTAGCCACCCATATGGAA
Source organism: Penium margaritaceum (assembly GCA_023375785.1). Taxonomy (NCBI): domain Eukaryota; kingdom Viridiplantae; phylum Streptophyta; class Zygnematophyceae; order Desmidiales; family Peniaceae; genus Penium; species Penium margaritaceum. The sequence continues at coordinate 123,201 of SZWC01001058.1, read as the reverse complement.
ATTCCCTGGTCATGATCAGTGACATATGCCTAGTTTGGTTGTTTGGTGTGCATATTAGCGACACCGTGCCACTACGTATTGAAGTTCCTTGTCCTTTCTAGTCGATACATAGGGTTTTCAAACCATTGTCTCTCCCTTTGACCATTTGCGACTCGTGGTATGAGTTGTCAGTGTTTACCACACATAGTGGACTTTTTCGGTCATAGTCAGTGACGTATGCATCCTTTGGTTGGTCACTGTGCATACTAGCCATACCGTGCCACTGCTTGTTTAAGGTATGTGTACTTGCTAGTTGATAAATAGTGTTCCCAACCCATTGTTTCCCCCTTTGACCATTTGTGACTCGTGTTATGCGTTTTCAACGTTAACCACACACTGTGAAATTCTTTGGGTCATGGTTAGTGACATATACCTACTTTGGTTTGTCACTGTACATGTCTACCACGCCGTGTTTCTACGTATTGAAGGTCTCCGTGCTTTCTAGTTGATAGTTATTGTTCCCAACCCATTGCTACCCCCTCTCAATATCTGTGACTTGTGTTGTGAGTTGTCAACATTGACCGCTTGAAGTGAATTTCTTTGTTAATGGTCAGTAACGTATGCATACTTTGGTTGGTCACTGTGCATTGTAGCAACACTGTGCCACTGCATATTGAAGATATTTGTACTTTTTAGTCAATAACTACTATTCATAAACCATTATCCTCCACCCTGATCATTTGTGACTCGTGTTATGAGTTGTCAAAGTTTACCACACTTAGTGACATTATTTGGTCATGGTCAGTGACATATGCCTACTTTGGTTCGTCATCGTGCATGGTATCCACACCGTGCCACAACGTATTGAAGCTTATTGTGCTCGCTATTTGATACTTGGTGTTCCCAAACCAATGTTTCCCTATCTGACCATTTTTGACTTGTATTATGAGTTGTCAACGTTGACCACACACTGCCAATTTCTTTGGTCAAAGGCAGTACACATGCGTACTTTGGTCGGTCACTGTGCATGGTAACCACAGTGTGCTACTTCTGTCTGAAGGTCGTTGTGCTTGCTAGTTGAAAACTGATATTCCCATAGCATTGTTTCCTCCCATGACTGTTTGTGACTCGTGTTATGGTTGGTCAATGTTGACCACCCATATTAAAACTCTCTGGTTATGGTCAGTGACATAAGCCTAGTTTGGTTGTTTGGTGTGCATATTAGCCACACCATGCCAATACGTATTGAAGTTCTTTGTCCTTTCTAGTCAATACATAGGGTTCCTAAACCATTGTCTCTATCTCTGACCATTTGTGACTCGTGTTATGAATTGTCAATGTTAACCACACATAGTGGACTTCTTCGGTCAGGGTCAGTAACGTATGCATCCTTTGGTTGGTCACTGTGCACGCTAGCCATACCGTGCCACTGTTTGTTGAAGGTCTTTGTACTTGCTAGTTGATAACTAGTGTTCCCAATCCATTGTTTCCCCACGTTGACCACACACTGTGAAATTCTTTTGGCCATGGTTAGTGACATATGTCTACGTTGGTTTGTCACTATACGTGGTTTCCATGCCTTCTCACTGCGTATTGAAGGTCTTCGTGCTTTCTAGTTGATATCTAGTGGTCCCAGACCATTATTACCCCCTCTGAATATCTGTGACTCGTGTTGTGAGTTGTCAACATTGACCACATGAAGTGAAATTGTTTGGTCATGGTCAGTGACATATGCCTACATTGGTTGGTCACTGTGCATTGTAGCCATACTGCGCCACTACATATTGAAGGTATTTGTACTTGCTAGTTGATAACTAGTGTTTAGAAACCATTATCTTCCACTCTGACCACTTGTGACTCGTTTTATGAGTTGTCAAAGTTTACCACAAACGGCGACATTCTTTGGTCATGGTCAGTGATATATGCATACCTTGGTTGGTCATCGTGCATGGTATCCTCACCGTGCCATAACATATTGAAGGTCATTGTGCTTGCTAGTTGATACCTGGTGTTCCCAACCAATTGTTTCCCTTTTGACTATTCGTGACTCGTATTATGAGTTGTCAATGTTGACCACACATAGCGGATTTCTTGGGTCAAAGGTAGTACATATGCCTACTTTGGTCGGTCATTGTGAATGGTAGCCACACTGTGCTACTACTGATTGAAGGTCGTTGTACTTGCTAGTTAAGAACTGATGTTCCCGGACCATTGTTTCCCCCCTCTGACCGTTTGTGACTCGCGTTATGGTTGGTGAACGTTGACCACCCATATTGAAATTCTTTGGTCATGGTCAGTGACATATGCCTAGTTTGGTTGTTTGGTGTCCATATTAGCCACACCGTGCCACTACGTATTGAAGTACTTTGTCCTTTCTAGTCCATGCACAGGGTTTCCAAACCATTATCTCTCCCTCTGACCATTTGTGACTCCTGTCATGAGTTGTCAACGTTGACCACGCATACTGGACTTCTTCGGTCATAGTCAATGATGTATTCATCCTTTGGTTGGTCATTGTACACGCTAGCCACACCGTGCCACTTCTTGTTGAAGTTCTTCGTACTTGCTAGTTGATAACTAGTGTTCCCAAACCATTGTTTCCCCCTCTGACCATGTGTGACTCGTGTTTCTAGGTTTTGACGTTGACCACACACAGTGAAATTCGTTTGGTCAGTGTTAGTGACATATGCTGTACATGGTTTGTCACTGTACATGGTTACCACTCCGTGTCACTACATTTTGAAGGTATTTGTACTTTCTACTGGATAACTAGTATTCTCAAACCATAGTCTTCCACTCTGACCATTTGTGACTCGTGTTATGAGTTGTCAACGTTTACCACACTTAGTGACATTATTTGGTCATGGTCAATGACATATGCCTACTTTGGTTGGTCATCGTGCATGGTATGCACACCGTGCCACCTTGTATTGAAGGTCCTTGTGCTTGCTAGTAAGTACCTGGTGTTCCCAAACCATTGTCTCCCCCTCTGACCATTTGTGACTCCTATTATGAGTTTTCAATGTTGAACACACACAACGGATTTCTTTGGTCGAAGGCAGTACACATGCCTACTTTGGTCGGTCATTGTGCATGGTAGCCACATCGTGCTACTACTGATTGAAGGTCGTTGTACTTTCTAGTTGGTATCTAGTATTCCCAAACCATTGTTTCCCCCTCTGACAACTCGTGACCCATATTATGGGTTGTCAATGTTGACCACACATAGCAAAATTATTTGGTTATGGTAAGTGGCACATGCCTCATCTGGTTGGTCATTGTGCATGGTAGCCACACCGTTCCACTAATTGTTGAAAGTCTTTGCACTTGCTAGTCAATAAACAGCAAAAGGTTTCTCCCTTTGACACCAGGTCGGTTTTTGTTGATTTGTTACGCGTAGGTGCCTTCACTGGAATACTCCCTCCCATCCCCCTAGAGGTATGTTCTGTGGACGACCTGGAAGACAGATTTGCGACCGCATGATGACATCCCCCTACCCCCCCATGGCTTAGGCTGGAAGGTAGAGTCAAGGTATCACAACACGGCCGCCCCCCCCCCCAAGTCGCGATCCTATTCTATATTGAGCGTATGAGGACTCAAACCCAGGACATATCACTCCAGAATCTAACTCTATAAGGAGTAAGCCAACTCACATGGTGTTCATGTGATGTCCAAGTGACATTCTAAGGGTTCCTATGGGTAAAGGGCATAAAACAAGGGGGTGTAAGATTAGATGGTAGTTTTCAAATTTATGAATGATAACAAAGTTAGTTTCATCATAAAAAAATGACGCAGACAGAATTTCAAATTTTGCAACTTCGAGCTTCAATAACCTCTCAACCATTGCTCCGATTGACCAGCCATTAGAAGAAAAGTTGACTACACAACATGAAACTCTTTTTATGATATTCAGTGACACAAGCATACTTTGGTTGGTCATTGTGCATGGTAGCCACATTGTGCCACCACTTAACAAAGGTCTTTGTACTTGCTAATCGATACCGAGTATTCCCAAACCATTGTTTCTCCCTCTGTCCATTTTTAACTTGTACTATAAGTTGTGAACGTTGACCACACACACTAATCTTCTTTGGTAAAGAGCAGTGATGTATGCCTACATGGATATGTCATTGTGCACTGTAGCCACACCGTGCCAATACATACAAAAGATCTTTGTACTTGCTAGAAGATACATAGTGTTTTGAAACCATTTTTCCCCCTCTGACCATTTGTGACTCATGTTATGGGTTGTGAACGTCGACCACCCATATTGAAGTTATTTGGTCCTTGTTAGTGACATATGCCTATTTGGGTTGTCACTGTACGTGGTTACCACGCTGTGTCACTACGTATTGAAGGTCTTTGTGCTTCCTAGTTGATAGCTAGTGTTCCCAAACCACTGTTACCAGCCTCTGACTATCAATGACTTATGTTGTGAGTTGTCAACGTTGACCACATGAAGTGAAATCTGTTGGTCATGGTCACTGACATATGCATACTTTGGTTGGTCACTGTGCATGGTAGCCACACTGTGTCACTACATATAGAGGTATTTGTACTTTCTAGTCGATAACCATTATTCACAAACCATTATCTTCCACCCTGACCATTTGTGACTCGTGTTATGAGTTGTCAAAGTTCACCACACTTAGTGATATTATTTGGTCATGGTCAGTGACATATGCCTACTTTGGTTGGTCATCGTGCATGGTATCCATGCAGTGCCACAACGTATTGAAGCACCTTGTGCTTGCTATTTGATACTTGGTGTTCCCAAACCATTGTTTCCCCCTCTGACCATTTGTGACTCGTATTATGAGTTGTCAATGTTGACCACACAATGCGGATTTCTTTGGTCAAAGGCAGTACATATGCCTGCTTTGGTCGGTCGTTGTGCATGGTAGCCACACAGCGCTACTACTGACTGAGGTCATTGTACGTACTAGTTGAGAACTCATATTCCCATAGCATTGTTTCCTCTCCTGACCGTATGTGACTCGTGTTATGGTTGGTCAACGTTGGCCACCCATATTGAAATTCTTTGGTCATGATCAGTGACATATGCCTTGTTTGGTTGTTTGGAGTGCATATTTGCCACTCCGTGCCACTACGTATTGAAGTTCCTTGTCCTTTCTAGTCGATACATAGGGTTCCCAAACCATTGTCTCTCCCTCTGACCATTTGTGACTCGTGTTATGAGTTGTCAATGTTGACCACACATGGTGGACTTCTTC
>SZWC01001058.1:84424-113836 GCA_023375785.1 Penium margaritaceum | reverse complement strand
ATAGTCAGTGACATATGCATCCTTTGGTTGGTCACTGTGCACGCTAGCCATACCGTGCCACTGCTTGTTGAAGGTCTTTGTACTTGCTAGTTGATAACTAGTGTTCCAAACCCATAATTTCCCCCTTTGACCATTTGTGACTCGTGTTATGCGTTTTCAACGTTGGCCACACACAGTGAAATTCTTTTGGTTATGGTTAGTGACATATGCCTACTTTGGTTTGTCACTGTACATGGTTACCACTCCGTGTCACTACATATTGAAGGTATTTGTACTTGCTACTCGATAACTAGTATTCACAAACCATTGTCTTCCACTCTGACCATTTGAGACTCGTGTTATGAGTTGTCAACATTTACCACACTTAGTGACATTATTTGGTCATGGTCAGTGACATATGACTAATTTGGTTGGTCATCGTGCATGGTATCCACACCGTGCGACAATGTATTGAAGGTCCTTGTGCTTGCTAGTAAGTACCTGGTGTTCCCAAACCATTGTCTCCCCCTCTGACCATTTGTGACTCCTGTTATGAGTTGTTAACGTTGAACATACGTAGCGGATTTCTTTGGTCAAAGGCAGTACACATGCCTACTTTGGTCGGTCATTGTGCATGGTAGCCACACCGTGCAACTACTGATTGAAGGTCGTTGTACTTGCTAGTTGGTATCTAGTATTTCCAAACCATTGTTTCCCCCTCTGACAACTCGTGACCCATATTATGGGTTGTCAACGTTGACCACACATAGTAAAGTTATTTGGTCATGGTAATTGGCACATGCCTAATCTGGCTGGTCATTGTGCATAGTAGCCACACCGTTCCACCACTTGTTGAAAGTCTTTGGACTTGCTAGTCAATAAAAAGCAAAAGGTTTCTGCCTTTGACACCAGGTCCGTTCTTGTTGATTTGTTATGCGTAGGTGCCTTCACTGGAATACTCCCACCCACCCCCCTAGAGGTATGTTATGTGGAAGACCTGGAGGACAGATTTGCGACCGCAATATGACACCCCCCATACCCCCCCAGGGCTGAGGCTCAAAGGTAGAGTTGAGATATCACAACACTGCCGCCCTCCCCCCCCCCCCCTCCAGGTCGCGAGCCTATTTTATCTTGCATAAAATAAGGGGGTGTAAGATTAGAGGGTAGTTTTCAAAAGTATGAATGATAACAAAGTTAGTTTAATCCTAAAAATTTGAAGCAGACGGAATTTCAAATTTTGCAACTTTGAGCTTGTATAACCTCTCAACTATTGCTCCGATTGACCAGCCGTAATAAGGAAAGTTTACTACACACTGTGAAACTCCTTTTATGATATTCAGTGACACAAGCATACTTTGGTTGGTCATTGTGCATGCTAGCCACACAGTGCCACCACGTATCGAAGGTCTTTGTACTCGCTAGTTGATACTGAGTATTCCCAAACCTTTGTTTCTCCCTCTACCCATTTTTGACTTGTATTATGAGTTGTGAACGTTGACCACACACACTAAACTTCTTTGGTCATGAGCAGTGATGTATGCCTACTTGGATAGGTCATTGTGCACAGTAGCCACACTGTGCCAATACATACAAAAGATACTTGTACTTGCTAGAAGATACATAGTGTTTTGAAACCATTTTTCCCCCTCTGACCATTTGTGACTCATGTTATGGGCTTTGAACGTTGACCACCCATATTGAAATTCTTTGGTCATGGTTAGTGACATATACCTAGTTTGGGTTGTCACTGTACGTGGTTACCACGCTGTGTCACTACATATTGAAGGTCTTTGTGCTTCCTAGTTGATAGCTAGTGTTCCCAAACCATTGTTACACCCCTCTGACTATCAGTGACTCGTGTTGTGGGTTGTCAACGTTGACCACATGAAGTGAAATTTGTTGGTCATGGTCAGTGACATATGCATACTTTGGTTGGTCACTGTGCATTGTAGCCACATTGTGCCACTACATATTGAAGGTATTTGTACTTTCTAGTCGATAACTATTATTCAAAAACCATTATCTTCCACCGTGACCATTTGTGACTCGTGTTATGCGTTGTCAAAGTTTACCACACATAGTGACATTGGTCATGGTCAGTGACATATGCCTACTGTGGTTGGTCAACGTGCATGGTATCCACACCGTGCCACACCATATTGAAGCCCCTTGTCCTTGCTATTTGATACTTGGTGTTCCCAAACAGTTGTTTCTCTCTCTGACCATTTGTGACTCGTATTATGAGTTGTCAACGTTGACCACACACAGCGGATTTCTTTGGTCAAAGGCAGTAGATATGCCTACTTTGGTCCGTCATTGTGCATGGTAGCCACACCGTGCTACTACTGACTGAAGGTCGTTGTACTTGCTAGTTGAGAAATGATATTCCCATAGCAATGTTTCCTCTCCTGCCCGTTTGTAATTCCTGTTATGGTTGGTCAACGTTGGCCACCCATATTGAAATTCTCTGGTCATGATCAGTGACATAAGCCCAGTTTGGTTGTTTGGTGTGCATATTAGCCACACCGTGCAACTACGTATTGAAGTTCTTTGTCCTTTCTAGTCGATACATAGGGTTCCCAAAGCATTATCTCTCTCTTTCACCATTTGTGACTCATGGTATGAGTTTTCAATGTTGACCACAAATACAAGACTTCTTCGGTCATAGTCAGTGACGTATGCATCCTATGGTTGGTCACATTGCATGCTAGCCTTACCGTGCCACCGCTTGTTGAAGGTCTTTGTACTTGCTAGTTGATAACTAGTGTTCCCAGCCCATTGTTCCCCCTTCTGACCATTTGTGACTTGTGTAATACGTTCTCAACGTTGACCACGCACTGTGAAATTCTTTTGGTCGTGGTTAGTGACATATGCCTACTTTGGTTTGTCACCGTACATGGTTACCTCGCCGTGTCACTTCATATTGAAGGTATTTGTGCTTTCTAGTTGAAAGCTAGTGTTCCCAAACCATTATTACCCCCCTTTGACTATCAGTGACTCGGGTTGTGAGTTTTCAACGCTGACCACATGAAGTGAAATTCGTTCGTCATGGTCAGTGACATATGCATACTTTGGTTGGTCACTTTGCATGGTAGCCACGCTGTGACAGTACATATTGAAGGTATTTGTACTTGCTACTCAATAACTAGTATTCACAAACCATTATCTTCCACTTTGCCCATTTGTGAGTCGTGTTATGAGCTGTCAAAGTTTACCACACTTAGTGACATCATTTGGTCATGGTCAGTGACATTTGCCTGCTATTGTTAATCACCGTGCATGGTATCCACACCGTGTCACAACTTATTGAAGGTCCTTGTGCTTGCTCGTTGATGCCTGGTGTTCCCAACCCATTTTATCTCCCTCTGACCATTTGTGACTCCTATTATGAGTTGTCAACGTTGACCGCACACAGCGGATTTCTTTGGTCAAAGGCAGTACATATGCCTACTTTGGTCGGTCATTGTGCATGGTAGCCACACCGTGCTTATACTGAATGAAGGTCGTTGTACTTGCTAGTTGAGAACTGATATTCACAGGCCATTGTTTCCCCCTCTGGCCGTTTGTGACTCGCGTTATGGTTGGTGAATGTTGACCACCCATATTGAAATTCTTTGGTCATGGTCAGTGACTTATGCCTAGTTCGGTTGTTTGGTGTGCATAGTAGCCACACTGTGCCCCTACGTATTAAAGTTTTTTGTCCTTTCTAGTCAATACATAGGGTTTCCAAACCATTGTCTTTCGCTCTAACCATTTGTGACTCGCGTTATGAGTTGTCAATGTTGACCATACATAGTGGACTTCTTTGGTCATAGTCAGTGACATATGCATCCTTTGGTTGGTCACTGTGCACGCTAGCCACACGGTGCCACTACATGTTGAAAATCTTTCTACTTGCTAGTTGATAACTATTGTTGCCAACCCATGGTTTCCCCCACTGACGATTTGTGACTCGTGTTATGAGTTTTCAACGTTGACCACACACTTTCAAATCCGTTTGGTCATGGTTAGTGACATATGCCTATTTTGGTTTGTCACTGTACATTGTTACCACACCGTGTCACTACGTATCAAAGGTTTTTGTGCTTTCTAGTTGATACCTAGTGTTACCAAACCATTGTTACCCCCTCTGAATACATCTAACACGTGTTGTGAGTTGTCAACATTGACCACATAAAGTGAAATTCGTTCGTCATGGTCAGTTACATATGCGTAATTTGGCTCGTCACTGTGTATTGTAGCCAGACTGTGCGACTACATATTGAAGGTATTTGTACTTCCTAGTCAATAACTAGTACTCACAAACCATTATCTTCCACCCTGCCCATTTGTGACTCGTGTTATGAGTTGTCAAAGTTTACCACACATAGTGACATTATTTGGTCATCGTCAGTGACATATGCCTACTTTGGTTGGTGATCGTGCATGGTATTCACACCGTGCCACAACGTATTGAAGCCCCTTGTGCTTGCTATTTGATACTTGGTGTTCCCAAACCATTGTTCCCCCCTCTCACCATTTGTGACTCGTATTATGAGTTGTCAATGTTGACCACACACAGTGGATTTTTTTGGTCAAAGGCTGTACATATGCCTGCTTTTGTTGGTCATTGTGCATGGTAGCCACACCGTGCTACTACTGACTAAAGGTCGTTGCACTTGCTAGTTGAGAACTGATATTCCCATAGCATTGTTTCAGCTCCTGACCGTTTGTAACTCGTGTTATGGTTGGTCAACATTGGCCACCCATATTGAAATTCTCTGGTCATGATCAGTGACATATGCTTAGTTTGGTTGATTGGTGTGCATATTTGCCACACCGTGCAACTACGTATTAAAGTTCTTTGTCCTTTCTAGTCAATAGATAGGGTTCCCAAACCATTGTCTCTCCCTTTGACCATTTGTGAGTCATGGTATGAGTTGTCAATGTTGACCACACATACTAGACTTCTTCGGTCATAGTCAGTGACGCAAGTATCTTTTGGTTGGTCACTGTGGAAGCTAGCCATACTGTGCCACTGCTTGTTGAAGGTCTTTGTACTTGCTAGTTGATAACTAGTGTTCCCAGCCCATTGTTTCCCCCTCTGACCATTTGTGACTCGTGTTATGTGTTCTCAACGTTGACCACACACTGTGAAATTCTTTTGTTCATGGTTAGTGACATATGCCTACTTTGGTTTGTCACTGTACGTGGTTACCACGCCGTGTCACTGCGTATTGAAGGTCTCTGTGATTTCTAGTTGATAGCTAGGGCTCCCAAACCATTGTTATCCCCTCTGAATATCTATGAATTGTGTTGTGAGTTGTCAACATTGACCACATGAAGTGCAATTCTTTGTTCATGGTCTGTGACATATGCATACTTTGGTTGGTCACTGTGTACTGTAGCCACACCGTGCCACTACATATTGAATGTATTTGTACTTTCTAGTCAATAACTAGTATTCATAAACCATTATCTTCCACTGTAACCATTTGTGACTCGTGGTATGAGTTGTCAAAGTTTACCACACTTTGTGACATTATTTGGTCATGGTCAGTGACAAATGCCTAATTTGGTTGGTCATCGTGCATGGTATCTACACCGTGCCATAACGTATGAAATCTCCTTGTGCTTGCTATATGATACTTGGTGTTCCCAAACCATTATTTCCCTCTCTGACAGATTGTGACTCGTATGATGAGCTGTGACGTTGACCACACACAGCGGATTTCTTTGGTCAAAGACAGTACATTTGCATGCTTTGGTCGGTCAGTGTGCATGGTAGTCACACTGTGATACTACTGACTGAAGGTCGTTGTACTTGCTAGTTTTGAACTGATATTCCCATAGCATTGTTCCCTCCCATGACCGCTTGTGACTCGTGTTATGGTTGGTCAATGTTGACCACCCATATTGAAATTCTCTGGTTATGGTCAGTGATATCTTCCTAGTTTGGTTGTTCGCTGTGCGTATCAGCCACACCGTGCCACTACGTATTGAAGTTCTTTGTCCTTTCCAGTCAATACATAGGGTTCCCAAACCATTCTTTCCCTCTGACCATTTGTGACTCGTGTTATGAGTTGTCAATGTTGACCACACATAGTGGACTTATCCGGTCATAGTGAGTGACGTATGCATCCTTTGGTTGGTCACTCTGCACGCTAGCCTTACCGTGCCACAGCTTGGTTAAGGTCTTTGTACTTACTAGTTGATAACTAGTGTTCCAAACCCATTGTTTCCCCCTCTCACCATTTGTGACTCGTGTAATGCGTTTTCAACGTTGGCCACACACTGTGAAATTTGTTTGGTCGTGGTTAGTGACATATGCCTACTTTGGTTTGTCATTGTACATGGTTACCTCGCCATGTCACTACGTATTAAAGGTTTTTGTGATTTCTAGTTGATAGCTAGTGTTCTTAAACCATTGCTACCCCCCTTTGACTATTAGTGACTCGTGTTGTGAGTTTTCAACGCTGACCACATGTAGTGAAATTCGTTGGTCATGGTCAGTGACATATGCATACTTTGGTTGGTCACTGTGCATGGTAGCCACGCTGTGCCACTACATATTGAAGGTATTTGTACTTGCTACTCCTTAACTAGTATTCACAAACCATTGTCTACCACTTTGCCCATTTGCGAGTCGTGTTATGAGCTGTCAAAATTTACCACACTTAGTGACATCATTTGGTCATGTTCAGTGACATTTGCCTGCTTTGGTTGGTCATTGTGCATGGTATCCACACCGTGCCGCAAGTCATTGAAGGTCCTTGTCTTGCTAGTTGATACCTGGTGTTCCCAACCCATTTTATCCCCCTCTGACCATTTGTGACTCCTATTATGAGTTGTCAACGTTGACCACACACAGCGGATTTCTTTGGTCAAAGGAAGTACAGATGCCTACTTTGCTCGGTCATTGTGCACAAAAGCCACACCGTGCTTATACTGAATGAAGGTCGCGGTACTTGCTAAATGAGAACTGATATTCACAGTTCATTGTTTCCCCCTCTGGCCGTTTGTAACTCGCGTTATGGATGGTGAATGTTGACCACCCATATTGAAATTCTTTGGTCATGGTCAGTGACTTATGCCTAGTTTGGTTGTTTGGTGTGCATAGTAGCCACACCATGCCACTACGTATTGAAGTTATTTGTCCTTTCTAGTCGATACATAGGGTTCCCAAACCATTGTCTCCCCCTCTGACCATTTGTGACTCGTGTTGTGAGTTGTCAATGTTGACCATGCATAGTGGAATTTGTTGGTCATAGTCAGTGACATATGCATCCTTTGGTTAATCACTGTGCACGCTAGCCACACCGTGCAACTACATGTTGAAAATCTTTCGACTTGCTAGTTGATAACTAGTGTTCCCAACCCATGGTTTCCCCCACTGACCATTTGTGACTCGTGTTATGAGTTTTCAACATTGACCACACACTTTCAAATACGTTTGGTCATGGTTAGTGACATATGCCTACTTTGGTTTGTCACTGTACATGCTTACCACGCCATGTCACTACGTATTGAAGGTTTTTGTGCTTTCTAGTTGATACCTAGTGTTACCAAACCATTGTTACCCCCTTTGAATATCTGTGACATGTGTTGTGATTTGTCAACATTGACCACATGAAGTGAAATTCGTTCGTCATTGTCAGTTACATATGCATACTTTGGCTGGTCACTGTGCATTGTAGCCACACTGTGCCACTACATATTGAAGGTATTTGTACTTCCTAGTCGATAACTAGTATTCACAAACCATTATCTTCCACCCTGACTATTTGTGACTCGTGTTATGAGATGTCAAGGTTTACCACACATTGTGACATTATTTGGTCATGGTCAGTGACATATGCCTACTTTGGTTGGTCATCGTGCATGGTATTCACACCGTGCCACAATGTATTGAAGCCCCTTGTGCTTGCTATTTGGTACTTGGTGTTCCCAAACCATTGTTTCCTCCTCTGACCATTTGTGACTCGTGTTATGAGTTGTCAACGTTGACCACACACAATGGATTTCTTTGGTCAAAGGCAGTACATATGCCTGCTTTTGTTGGTCATTGTGCATGTTAGCCACACCGTGCTACTACTGACTGAAGGTCGTTGTTCTTGCTAGTTGAGAACTGATATTCCCATAGCATTGTTTCCTCTCCAGACCGTTTGTGACTCGTGTTATGGTTGGTCAACGTTGGCCACCCATATTGAAATCCTCTGGTCATGATCAGTGTCATATGCCTAGTTTGGTTGTTTGGTGTGCATATTAGCCACTCCGTGCCACTACGTATTGAAGTTCCTTGTCCTTTCTAGTCAATTCATAGGGTTCCCAAACCATTGTCTCTCCCTCTGACCATTTGCGACTCGTGGCATGAGTTGTCAATGTTGACCACACATAGTGGACTTCTTCAGTCATAGTCAGTGACGTATGCATCCTTTGGTTGGTCACTGTTCACGCTAGCCATACCGTGCCACTGCTTGCTGAAGGTCTTTGTAAATGCTTGTTCATAAATAGTGTTCCCAACCCATTGTTTCCCCCTTTGACCATTTGTGACTCATGTTATGCGTTCTCAACGTTGACCACACACTGTGAAATTTGTTTGGTAATGGTTAGTGACATATTCCTACTTTGGTTTGTCACTGTACATGGTTACCTTGCCGTGTCTCTACGTATTGAAGGTCTCCGTGGTTTCTACTTGATAGCTATTATTCCCAACCCATTGTTACCCCCTCTGAATATCTGTGACTGGTGTTGTGAGTTGTCAACATTGACCACATTAAGCGAAATTCTTTGTTCATGGTCAGTGACATATGCATACTTTGGTTGTTCACTGTGCATTGTAGCCACACTTTGCCACTACATATTGGAGGTGTTTGTACTTGCTAGTTGATAACTAGTTTTTATAAACCATTATCTTTCACCCTGACAATTTGTGACTCGTGTTATGAGTTTTCAACGTTTACCACACTTAGTGACATTATTTGGTCACGGTCAGTGACATATGCCTACTTTGGTTGGTCATCGTACATCGTATCCACACCGTGCCACAACGTATTGAAGCTCCTTGTGCTTGCTATTTGATACTTGGTGTTCCCAAACCATTGTTTCCCTCTCTGACCATTTGTGAAGTCGTATGATGAGTTGTCAATGTCGACCACACACAGCGGATTTCTTCGGTCAAAGGCAGTACATACGCCTACTTTGGTCGGTCATTGTGCATGGTAGACACACTGTGCTACTACTGATTGAAGGTTTTTGTACTTGCTAGTTGAGAAATTATATTCCCATAGCATTGTTTTCTCCCCTGACTGTTTGTGACTCGTGTTATGGTTGGTCAACGTTGACCGCCCATATTGAAATTCTCTGGTCATGATCAGTGACATATGCCTAGTTTGGTTGTTCGGTGTGCATTCTAGCTACACCGTGCCACTACGTATTGAAGTTCTTTGTCCTTTCTAGTCAATACATATGGTTCCCAGACCATTGTCTCTCCCTCTAACCATTTGTGACTCGTGTTATGAGTTGTCAAAGTTGACCACACATAGTGGAATTCTTCCGTCAGAGTCAGTGACGTATGTATCCTTTGGTTGGTCATTGTGCACGCTAGCCATACCGTGCTTTGCTTGTTGAAGGTCTTTGTACTTGCCAGTTCATAACTAGTGTTGCAAACCCATTGCTTCCCCCTCTGGCCATTTGTGACTCGTGTTATGCGTTTTCAACGTTGATCACACACTGTGAAATTCGTTTGGTCATGGTTAGTGACATATGCCTACTTTGGTTTGTCACTGTACATGGTTACCACGCCGTGTCACTACCTATTGAAGGTATTTGTGCGTTCTAGTTGATAGCTGGTGTTCCCAAACCATTGTCATCCCCCTTTAACTCTCTGTGACTCATGTTGTGAGTTTTCAACGGTAACCACATGAAGTGAAATTTGTTGGTCATGGTCAGTGACATATGCATTCTTTGGTTGGTCACTTCGTATGGTTGCCACGCTGTGCCACTACATATTGAAGGTATTTGTACTTGCTACTCGATAACTAGTATTCAAAAACCATTGTCTTCCACTATGACCATTTGTGACTTGTGTTATGAGTTGTCAAAGTTGACCACACTTAGTGACATTATTTGGTCATGGTCAGTGACACATGCCTGCTTTCGGTTGGTCATCGTGCATGGTATCCACACCGTGCTACAACTTATTGAAGGTCCTTGTGCTTGCCAGTTGATACCTGTGTCAGGCACACTTCAACCGCAGCTCTGCCGGGAAGATCCATCCGCGGATACAGCCCGGGCAGGCTAAGATACGCGTACAGAACGCTGGCTCTCGTGGACGCGGTTGAGCAAAGGGTAGCGCGGAATTTAGGGGCAGGGTGTCTGCAGCGGTTTTTCTACAGCTTAACGCATGAAATGAAGGAAAAAGGGCGGGAGGCAATAACATGAAATCCGTGGCACAAAGAGAACAAGGACGAGCCGCGGTAGAACCCAAGGCGCAAGTGAATCAGCGGAGGAACCGAGCAATCAGGGGAGATGCACCCAATCAGCATGAGAGACTAAGCATCAGTCACGGAGGAACCCCCGGAAACGCACCGCGGAAGATGAAGATTCAAGGAAGAATACGAAGACCACGTGCACGAGCCGCGGATGAAGAAGATTGTTAGTAAGAGACGTTGTATTTGAGGACGAGACCCGCGGGGCGTAGCCGCACTGCGTGGAGTCCAAGTGGAAGGGAAGGGAAATAGCGTGTGAGGGATGAGACCAACGGTGTGTAGTCACACTGTGCAGAGTCCCAAGTAGATAAAGACACAGAGGACACTAGCACGAGATAGCTCAGTCTTTCATGCCTTTCTGAGCAATACTCCGCCTCCATGTACTCTGCCAGATTCATCTAAGACATTCAATCACTCCCGTTGCTCACTGTCACACTGCCCCCGTGCCTTCTCGACCCCCGCCCGCGGACTGCGGAATTGCGTGCGTGAAGAACCGAAAGTCTGAGTGAGGTGAACTGCCGGCGGTGCCTTCGCTTGCACACGTCCTCGGAACAAGGGTTCCGCGGAGAGGAGCTGGAAGCCACGCGGTGGCGGCTCCCGTGTGGCAAGGAGTGGACCGCGGAGTGTCATTCGTCGGTGAGGTTTGTGCACAGTGATGCAGACTTTCTGTCCGCAGGATTTCCGGTAGCTAGGGGTTGGGGTCCCGTGATTCCGCTACCTGTCTAAGTATAGCTGGGATAGTAGCAAGAAGTGCATGATCCGCGGTCTACACGGAATTGTGTTAGTGCGGAGATAGTCGGAGGTGCGGCAAAAATGGGGGTATCAGTGTCATGGTGCGGTGAGCGTGGATAGTTCCTTGCTCTTTGTTTAGCGGAACTACGCGTGACCTTCAAATCAGTCATTGATGTCGGCAGCAAGTTTTGTGCATGAATACTGCAGGAGAAGGCAGCAACAGTCATCTGTGTGGTGCTTCTTGCCGCGCCGAGCCACCAGCTACGAGGACGACCGGAACTCCTTGCCGGTGCTCCTTGCACCACAATCAGCTCCTCGCCAGGCGCGGATCCACTTGTCCAACATCGACGTGTGAACGAGTGGCTGGAGCTGCTGCACTTGCGTCGCATCATGAATGCTCTAGGCGACTGTGTGGAAGTGGAGACAGTCTCCGACCATGGTTGCCGCGGACCCAGCCATTCCCAGCACAAGTCGGAGGGACAGGGGGCTATGGCTGCGGCACTACCGTGGTTTTCCGACCCCCAACCATCCTCGGAGCAACACTCTGATGGTGAAGGACTCGGAGCCTATCGCGGATTGGTCTACCAGCGTTGTGGCTGGCGGCAGCCGACGGTGGCTGGCGACAATGTGGCACACCACGCATCCTTGACAACACATCCGCAGACACAAAACCCCGAGGAAGCGGAAACTACCGACAACCCAGTAGTGGACGACCAACGGCCAGTGATGGATTTGCAGCAGAAAGGACCACTGGCTCCCGCTCTTGGGATGTCTCTGGACTCCACCCTGACGCGGCAGGTGGCAGGGACGGTCCCGGGAGATATGGCACCGGGACCACCTGCAACGGGATGACAACAGCAGCAGGCAACCCCACCAGCGTTCCACCCGGGAGGCGAGCTACTAGGGATGCCGGGGCCCCCACAAACACCAGGATCCGCGCTGTTGTCCTTGAACCAGCCACTAGCAAATCAGCCTTCTGCGCCTGCAGGAGCGACGATAGTGGAACCCGTTGCACCCTCTCAACCACCGATGTATTTGCTGCAGCAGTCTCTGGGTGTCAGCCAGGCAGGGGGGCCGCCGCAGCACTACATGTCTGGCTCAGTATTGCAACAGAAGCCTCCACAGCTGAGCATGAGTGTACCATTGATGGGAGCACCCTCACAGCCGTACCAAGAGTACCGCCACAGCAGCAGGTGCACCCATCCCAGGCGGTAACCACTGCGATGCAAGGAGGAGCACTGCCGGCACGGGGACCACTCACCCAACATCATTGGCAGCCCATGCCGCAAGCAGGGATGTCGGCTCAGCCCCCTGCGGGGATGACACAGCCAGGGACTTAGAGTGCGTGCGCTACCCACCAGGGAGCCCGAGCGCAGGCACCACCAGCGGGGACTCAACCATCGACCCACCAGTAACAGACGACTGGGGGTATGGCACCGATGAACACCATAACCCAGCCTTCCGCTCCACCCCTGTGGGTGACACATCACCTGCAGTCCGGGGGCATGGCAGAAGGGGGGATGACGCTGCCGAAGCTCATGGCCGGCACACCGACGCAGCCGCCAGCGATTGCCCATCAACAAATTCCTCATCAACAAATGATTGGAGCAGTACCAGCGGGAGCACCACCACCAATCCCACATCCGCCACCAACAGTGCAGAACCATTCGCACCTGTTGCAACAGCAGACACATGGACACAACACGCTACGGGGACGGTAGCAGCCCTGACTGCCAGCATGGGACCAGCAGTTCAGCCCTATTCCGCGGCGGCGATTCCTGTCAACCAAACGTATTGGGTACCCCAGATGATGCCATCAGCGCCTCGGATTCAGGCTCCGCCCCCTAGGACAGCATTCTTCTCCACACGTTACGCCGCTACTGCGTCAGCGCCTCCCTCTTGGTACATGCTTCCCCCACCTATGCAGCCAGGCTTTACTATGCACGCGGGACAGCCCTAGATACTAAACCCCCCAACGGGATACTCCGTCGCCCCTCCTGCAACCATTCCGCCCCCATGTGCTGTCACTGCATTGACGACTAACCGCAGAACCGTTCCCCTGCTGCAATACATCCGTTCTGAACCCGCCAATATCCCACGGTTGGACTCCTTCAAGGGTGCCCCGGAGGAGGGTCCCTGGGTCTGGCTCAAACAAATTACCCTCTATGCTAGCATAGGCCGAATTTTGCCTGACCTCTGCTTCGCCACCGTGGAACGTCATCTCCAGGGGGCTGTAGCTGATTCGTACAATACGGGGGCGCCTTTCCCTTCTTTCGAGGACTTTGGCAATGCCCTCACCGAGCGCTTCAAGCACCTAACAAAAGGAGGAAGCGCTGCGGAAGATTGAAAAGGAGGTCATGCGCAAAGATGACGATATCCGCAGATTTGTGGACCAGTTCCTGACCTGGGCTTCCGTGGCCAAAGGCCTGCAAGGGGAAGGCCTGCCGCTATGGGTCTTGCTGCAAAACCTCATCCGCGCACTTCCCAATGAAATCAGCAGCCTCATGATCGCGGACCTCTATCATTCCGACGCGGTGTGGGACGCCAAATCTGTTTTCACCAGACAGCGGTCCACCCGGCAATACCAAGACGGAGAGACTCATGCACCCTCCCCTTCCCACGCCCTGCCCCCGCAGCAGCAGAAGCCAAAAGCTTGCTACACATGGCACAGCCTGGAACACATTGCTCGGGACTGCCCATGTAAACGACAAGCATCTCCGCGCTCTGACCCAGTCTCCCATGATCCCATGGTCCGGCAGTGGCAGCAGTATTACAACCAGAGGTGGCCGGGTCAGCAACAGCAGCATCCGCGTCAACAGCAGCAACAGCAACAGCAACCGCCTCCGCCCCCCGCTGGACAAGATCAGGCGACCCAGGGGACAAGATAGGGAATCTTGCCAAACCCGCCGCCAAACCCCGCGGCCGATGCCAGCAACGTAAATCTGGGCTTGCCTATGGCAGAGGATAAAACCACGGAGGTAACACCCACACCTGAGGAAACGGAGCTCATTGCCCGAGTTTGTCCACTCAAGCTCCGCAGATGGGACCTTCAGGAGGCTGCACAACTCTAGAGCAATCTACGGCGACGGGCAGAAGCTGCTGAGGCCCGACTGAAGGAGGCTGTTACTGCCCGCTCTGTGCGACCTCCGGAAAGGCGACGAATTGCGGATCCCGCACCTACAAAAGTTCCAGCCCCCGCCAATACCTCGTTGGTGCCCCACCATGCTCCCTCCCTTGTCGCAGAGTCCACAGATCCGGTAGACAAACTCTTCACCACTCCCACCGCCTCCGTAAACTTCTTTGAATTTCTCTGACTTCACCCCGAGCTGGCTCCGTGGCTCAGAGAAGAGTTCACGCGAGCCAACCATCGCCTCTAGACCGTTGGCATCTCCCTCACCTGTACCACTCTGACACACGGCACTCAGAACACCCAACAGGTCATAGCAGAGGCCCTACCGGGATTGACCACAGAGGAGATAGATTGGGGTTGGGCACCATAGCCTCTGGAACCACCTCGCCGTAATAACCGCCACTACGAAGTTGCCTGTTGCGTTATTTGGATCTGCGGCCATAAGTTCCTTGCTATCATTGACACAGGGGCAAACCACACTACCGTGGCACTCCGCGTCCTGTGCCTCATTGGATGGACAGACCGCATCCTTCCAACGCGCCGACTGTTCAGCAATTCCGCGCGAGGGATGGATTATGGGGACGGAGAACTCCGGGGCCTGCCCATGCAGGTGGGTTCTCTTCACAAACCAATGGATGTCCAAGTCACACAGGCCTGGACTTATGATGTCCTTGTAGGCATGGACTATCTCCTTCCACGCCAAGGCAATCTCCAGTTATCACTGGGGGTCATGCAACTCACCTCCGCCACCGGTACAAAGGAATATGCCCTCATTACTGTGGGAGATCGAGTAACGGTGCCGGTGACCGGTAACTCACCCTTTTCCCTCTCCGATACGGCACAAGAAGATGCACGCCTGCGTTCCCACCGCAGCCAAGCCCCTGCGGAGGTTGCCCTTGATGCGGAACAAATCCTTGTTGGGGAATGGCGTGAACTCTCCGCGGACCATGCGGAACCAGGGGTGCGTGCCAGCCTCTTGGGGTTGTGGCAGAAAAGCGAGCAGGTGTTCGGCCAAGGCCTTCCCCTTGATGACGACGACGATTTCTATCCCATCCGCGACCAACGACCATTTCCGCCCCCACGATGGGATCATATTCTGCACCCTTGCCTCTCACCCCACCAAAAGCAGGACCTCCGGGAACTGCTGGACTCCTATGCCGAAATCATTGCTGGCGCGGCGACAGACCTAGGAGCCGTCGATGGCTTCCATGTCATTAACACCGGCGCGGCCGCCGCGCTCAAACAGAAGGTCCGCCGGATCCTCCCTGACCAAAAGCAGATCGTCAACGAAGGCCTCGCGGAGTTGAAGGCGAAGGGCGTAATGGTCCCCATAGTCAGCCCCTGGCGAGCCAATCTGGTTATTGTCGGAAAACCGGACGAATCCAAATGCATCTGTGTGGATTTCTGCGACCTCAACCACGTCACGGAAGAAGATGCATACCCCATGCCTCTCATTGTCGACATCCAGGAGCGCCAGCAAGGGCGCAGATGGTTTGCGAAACTCGATGTCAAGGCAGCCTTCCATGCCGTCCCCATGCACCCGGATTCCATTATCAAGACGGCTTTCGTCACTCCTGAGGGACTCTACACCTTTACCCGTATGACCTTTGGTCTCCGCAATGCTAGCGCCATTTTCCAGCGCGTCATGGACTCCACTATCCGCGGCATTCCCAATGTTAGCCGCTACATTGACGACATCATGGTCACGGCCCACAGTTTTGCGGACCTCTTCTATTCCCTCTCCGCCGTCTTCTCGGCTCTCTGCGCTGCCAACCTCAAGCTCAAGGCCGCCAAGTGTTCTATGGGTGCCGCGGAGATGGAGTTTTTGGGGTTCGTCATGAGTGCCGAGGGCATCAAAACCAACCCCACAAAAACAGCGGCCGTGCAGGAGTGGCGCCAACCCACTACTGTGGGACAGGTCAAAATCTTTCTCGGCTTTATCTCTTTCTACCACAAGTTTGTCCACGACCATGCCCACATTATCCGCCCACTGTAGCTACTGAGCCATCAGGACGTCCCACTTGAGTGGACGCCGGAGTGTGCCGCTGCCTGGGCGGAAATAAAGCATCGCCTGGTCACCGCGCCCATGCTTGAGTTTCCTGACTTCAATCTTCCCTTCTCCGTCACCACTGACTGGTCCCGGGACGGCCTTGGCGCCATACTGTTGCAGTCGATCCAGGAACCAGTCCAGCGGGTGGTTGCGTACGCCAGTCGCGCTCTCACGGATGGTGAGCGGAACTACCCACCAGTGAAGGGCGAATGCTTGGCTATGCTATGGGCACTCCAACACTTCCGCGACTACATCAAGAACGGCAAACCTTTTGCTGTCCTGACAGATCACCAAGCGCTGCAATGGCTCCTGACAACACAAAACCACGAGGGTATCGTGGCCTAATGGGCTCTCCTCCTGCAGGGCTATAACTTGAAGATCAAATACCAGCCCGCGCTCGCCAATCGAAACGCGGATGCTCTCAGCCGCCTTCCTCGTGAGGACTGGTCTGACTCTGCGAACCCGCGGGACAGCCCCCTTTATCCCCCTACAGCTGCCTCTCCCCCAACAGAAACTGAACCTTAGTGGGAGGGCGTCGCTCGAGAATTCATGGATGAGGAATCTATGACGGTGTACCAACTCTTGTCCGAGCTGGAACCGGCCAAGTCCCCTGGAACCACGGAGACTCCTCCAGCCCTCCATCCCACTGGGCACCATCTTGCCCGCCGTTTCAATCCCACCATCTGCGGTTGGACGCTCAAGGAAATCGCGCCACATCCCCCCCCCCCCCCCCCCCCCCCCCCCCCCCCGTTCTTCACTACCACAATCACGCCGGACTCCCTCTGCCGCGACGCTTGTCACCGCCCCTCCGCCACTGTTTCCCGCACCCTCTGCCTCCCCTCTCCTTGATACGCGTCACCCCCTTTCCCTGGTTGACTTCCTCCTCCACTCGCCTGCGTTTGTAGGACGTCTTCAGGACCTCTTCTCCTCTATAAACCCCTCTCTCTTCCTCGCTGGCATCCACCTCTCCTGCACGTTCACCCGCGGTACAAGTGTCCGCATGGTGGCCCATGCCATCGTTACGGCACATTCCCGCGTCAGAGAAGATGCCTGCCGTGCGCCATGCACGTGGACTCCTGCACCGCTGGTACCCGGTCCGACGGCACCCGCTGAGGTCCACGTGGCATGGTGCCACGTCTGGGTCTGTGGCCGCAAATTCGTGGCCATCGTGGATACCGGCGCCACCCATACCACCATCGCGTTGCGGATGGCCCGCAACTTACGACTTGACCACCTCATCACACCTACTCGGCTCCGCTTCTCCATATCCACCGGTGCCATCGATGCACCCATCGGCCAGATCGTGGCCCTCCCCATCCAGGTTGCCAACGTGCATGCACCGCACACAGTACAGGTGTGCGATGTCCGCACATACGACATGCTCCTCGCAGCCAACTGGCTGGCGCCACGCCAAGCAGATGTATTGCTTGGCGCTGGCATCCTCAGTCTCATTTCCGCCTCCGGCATTCGATCGTTTACCCCACTTTTTACTTCAGCTCGCCTGTCCTCCGATCCCTTTTCCATGGTTCTCACACCACCCATTTCCGGCACTCAGTTCACTCACCGCGTCACACGAAGCTCAGGGGCAAATCGCGGGACTGCTTCTGCCATGGCTCGTCCTTCTAGTGCGGAGTCCGCGCATGTGAACAGGGGGGGTGGTGGCATTGCAAGGCGACCTATCCGGTGGCAGACTACAAACCGAGCCATAGTCGGAACGAGACACTCCGCACCACCCATGACGGCAGTCTCACTCGGGGCATCTCAGGCCCCCCGGGACCCTCCCGCGCCTCCGACAGCAGCAACAGCAGCAGCTCCACCTGGAGCACCTTCAACCTTGGGCCATCACGCGTCACCAAGAGCATCTCCTATCCCCCGGGGCCCTTTTGCGCCACCTGGAACATCCCCGGCTCCCCGAGTCCCTTCCACGTCGCCTGGGACACCTGTGGCTTCTCGGGGCTCCGCTGCACCCTCGACGACAGTAGTGGGAACCTCACCTGGAGTGACTCCGACATCAGGCCCTTCCGCACCCCCAACAACACCAACACCAGCGGTCTCACCTGGAGTAACTCTGGTACTAGGCTCCTCCGCACCACCCACGGCAGTAGCCCGAGCAGCATCACCAGGAGCAACCTCGATACAGGCCACCTCTGCATTGCCAGCACTGACTGCATCCGCAGACGCTCCACCGCCGCCTGGCCCCTTTGCGCCAACAGCGCACTCTTCCTCCCCACTAGTCTCACAAGATAATCCGGTGCACGGCACACCACATCCCGCACTAAGTGCAGGAATGATAATGGAAGTTGCGCGGACCCACCTGGAAGAGAGCTCCGGGGATAGCGGAGATCAGCCCAGAGCAAACCAATTACTAGATGTAGTTAGCAGTGTCATCATGCACCTACAGGACGAACTCCCAGAGATAATCCGCGTGGACATGGGGGACTCCTTCTATAACAAGGCATGGCAGGTAGCCCTGAAAGGCGCGGCCAAAACTGCATTGGCATTGAGCCAGCGCGGACAACAAGATCAGCTGCTTGAAACTGCAGGTGCGGAACGTCTCATCTTGGCGCTCCGCAATATCCTCTACCTCCGGCCGAGCAGTGGAATGGCAGGTGTGGCAGCCTTTCTTGACATGGAGCAACCAGACCGCGTGGTAAACACTGCCCGTGAATGGTGGCTCCTGGTCCGCAAGGACCAGAGCGCGGACCCTACCCGACCCTATGTGCATCTGCTTCAGGAACGTGCCCGGGCACTTACCCTCTACCATGCCCACCAGATGCCCACGATGGAGTCAAAAGACCGAAAGACCGCAGCAAAAGTATGGAGGTGGGGTTACCTGATTGGGCTGGTCACTACCAGATGGGGAGTGCAGTACACCGCTGCGGAACTTGCAAGCATCACGGATGCGAAGATGCAATACAAGAACTGGTACACCGCCTTAGTGAACGGTGGCAAGTCACCTTGGATGGAGCACCGCGGCAGAGGATAATAGCCGCGGTGGCATAAGGACTGTGGAAGACACTGTCAGGAGTGGGCACCCAGCTAACAGAAGAGGCAGCACACCACTTGGCCCGGGAAGCAGCCAAAGTATGTCGGGAAGAGAAGAGCCACATTCTCATGGAGATAGAAGAGGCTCAGGAATACCTCCGCGATTCCCCTGAGCTCGCGCGGACAAGGGGTAAGTAGCAGGCCGTCTTGCAGAGAAGGAGAAAGCAAAGGCCACGGCAACACAAGTGGTCGCAGAGCTGGAGACGGAGTTGGAAGAGGCACAAGCGGCAATTGAGGCTGCGGTGGGAGAAACAAAGGGGCGAGTTGTAGCGGAGGCAGCAAGGCCAACAGCTGAACAAGCAGCAGAAGAACAGGTAGCAGAGCGACAGGGAACGGTCCAAACGGCAGGTGGAAGCCAGGGACAGGATGTGCGTACGCAAGCGAGACCGGCTGGAGCCAGATGGATAATACCGAAGGACGCTTCCCGAATCGCCCTGTCGAGGGCTCTCTGGGATAAGCAGGCCAGGCTTCAGAAAGTGGCCAAAAGAGCCGTGGGGTCAGCAATCGCCAGTAGACAGGCTGCCCCACGCCAAGCAGCCTCAATCAGCGCCGTGGACACCCCCCGGAAGAGATCATCGGCGGAAACAAAAGCTCCCTCCGTGGACACCACACCAACATCCCGCCAACCAGGTAAAGAGAAGTGGACCATCGAGGATAGCACCGCTGGTGCACCCGCTGCCAAGCGTAGCAAGCAACACCGCCTTGCCCAAGATACACTGCAGAAAATTGACCCAGAGCAGCTCGTGCAGGCCCAGCGGGACGCGGCCCAAGCCATGGAGCTGCTCATGGCAGTGTTCCGCAATCTCCTAATGCGCGCCGGCTTGGTCCGAGCTCACTTGCAACCTCTACTGGGGGACGCCGATGCAGTAGCACACCAGGAAAAAGGAACAAGGGAAAGCGCCGCGGTCCCTGTGACCAGAAAGAAGACCGCGGGGGTGGTGATCTCTGAGCTGAGTGAATCCCCAGAACCCAATGAAGAGCAGCCTATCGCAAGGGGACCGGGCCTGCTGCGACTCCCAGAGGCACCGGTGGTGCAAAAGCCAGGGGTGGAGACGGGTGAGGTCCGCAGAGCACGGGGTCGGCGACATACGGCACCACTAGAGGTGGGGCTGCGCGACGAGTTGCATGAAGGGGAACTACGCGCGGTGGGAATCCTACGGCTCTTCCCAGCACCAAACAGCTGGGATAGAGAGCCACCCGCATACGACAAAGAGCAACAACAGCGCCTGCAAGTAATGAAGGCGGAGCAGGATGCGAGGCGGGCCCAGGAGTTGCCAGCGCTACAGAAGGAGAAGAAGAGGAAGACAGGGGAGGTTGTCGCGGAAAACACAGGAAAAAAGGGACCCGTTGAAATACAAGATTAGCAGATCTGGCAGACTGCATACATCTTGCTCCGCGCCACAATCAAGGAGCAGCAGAAAGCGGAGGCGTTGAAGATGTACAAGACCCTAGGAGCCCAGATGGGAGTGGAATATGACCGGCGGAAGAAGGACGACCTTGCCTGGCTCTACGAGCTGTATGCATGGGAGGGTGGTCGTCTCTGGCAAACCACGCCACACATCTTGTGGGTGCCTCCGCCCACCATGCAAAAAGCGGCGATTGAGGCCTACCATCGTCACCACCATTCCGGTGTGCAGGCACTCAATGAGCGGTTATCCCCCATCATGCATGTACCAGATCTTTTGGCAATCACAAAAGAGGTGGTGCAACACTGTGCACCATGTGAGCGACATCGAAAAGTCACGCTGCGGAATATGCCCCTCTACTTGCCCTCTCCTATCAGCGAGCCCCTGGATTGCATCATCATTGACTTCCATGGGCCACGCCCTCGCTGTGCTCAAGGGGAGCGGTATTGGATTGCAGCAGTGGACCACTTCACCAAGTACTTGTGGGTCAAGGCCGTCCCCGACAAGTCCTCATAACGGGCAGCCCGTTTCATCCGTGAGGAGATCTTCTACCGCTTTGGCGGTTGCCGCGTGGTGCACAGAGACAACAGCACAGAGTTTGTAGGGGCATTCCGCGAAGAACTCGCGAAGTGGGGCGTGCAGCACGTGCACTCCGGACGGTAGCGCCCCCAGTCCCAGGGACAAGTTGAGCGGCTGCACGAAGTCCTGGAGCGGGCAGTGGCCACCGCAGAAGAAAGAGACTAGGGGGAAACCCTCAAGAAGACCGCCCACTTTTTCAACATCACCCCCAGCCGCGCCTCATCGTTCTCGCCCCACGCCCTCCTCTTTGGACAGCCCCCGCGCGCGGCACTGGGAATGCCGCAACCACCATTGTGGCTGCCATTGGATCCAGAGCAGCAGCAGATTGGCCGATCAAAGGAGGAACGGGAGATGGCGAGAGATAAGGAGGTACAGAAGTGTTACCGATCACGATGCAAGAAAACATCTGCAGTGAGGGCAGAGGCACGTCTCCGCGCCTCTGTCTTGGCCTAGCACGGGTGCGACGCTGCCAACCGACGCCTCAACCATGGGCCAATCAGGGAAGGAAATCTAGTCTACCTCCGCCCATTCCCAGGCGCGGGACAAGAGACAGAGAAGGCACGCGAGGTGTACCGCGTGGCTGCTGTGGACGCGGGATACGTCTGGCTGGAAGGGCCGGATGGGTTCAGTGAGCGGAGCTACCCGGCCACCGAGCTCGTCCTGCTGCCCCCGGCCTGGCAGACACACATACCAGGAATGGGTGGGGAGCTTCCCCCGCTCGAGGAACGCAAGGGCTCGAGGGGATGGCGTGCGGAAGAGGTGTTGGAGTGGTGTGAGGCTTGGGTGTTGGAGCAAGAGGAGGCATGGAGCCAGGAGCCTGAGAAAGATGAACCAATGGACGGTTGCGATGTCTAGGAGGTATCCGCTAGGGAGGTACATGCAAGGCAGAGGCAGCAAAGGGAGGAGCAAGGAGGCCAGTAGCAGCACAAACATCCGGAACGGCCGGAGCAGTCGGGGTCACAGCAAACTGGTAGCGGAGAAGAAACCCCTAAGACACCCGCCGCTGCTCCGCGGAGAAGCATACCCATGAGCCCCCGCGACCTGGCCAACTACACAGGCCCCTGCACGGTGTGTGGAGAAAGCATGCCGGAGGCATCACTCTTGAAGGTCGTCTGCCGCGTCTGTGGCCAGCCAGCGTACCAGGGGCTGGCCAAGAGCTGCATTGGGCTAAACCGCACATGCCTGAACTGCCTCAAGGAGGGTCAGGAGAAGGAAGCGGAGCAGAAGAAAAAAGGAGGTGACGGGACCGGCCCAGACTCAAGAGGAAGAGAGGCACGCGGGAGATGGGACCCGGAGGAAGAGGAGGAGGAGAAGGAAGAAGAAGAGCAGGCAGGGACAAGGCAAGGATCTCGCACGGTCTCAGGCACCACTAAGCGGCGATGGCAAGAGGAAGGACGGGTGGCGACAACGGAGCAGGCTCGGAAGGAAAAGGAAAGCAAGACGTGCGCCCAATGTGGCCACCAATGGGGCAGGACAATGCAGGGCCGTGAAGGATGTCACCAAAAAATATGTGACAAGTGCCTGGAACAGCCGCGGAATGAAAAAGAGGTACGCAGCGGACCAAAGAAGTGCAGGCGGTGTCGCCGAGAAGCAGAACGCAAGCAGGGAACACGGAAGACATCGCGGGTAACCGCGAAAGGAGAAGAACTGGACTCAGAAGACGAGGAAGAGCAGGACTCGCCCAGAGCAGCCGCGGAGAGTTGCCCCACCTGTGTCAAGGTGGTCAGCAAGGGTGAGCGCTGCCGCCAATGCAACAGGTTGGCCCACCAAGGTTGCCTTGTTACAGGCAACTCGGCTTAGGCGGGACTGTGCCACAAGTGCGTAGGGATGGCCGCTGTGGAAGAAGGGGCCGCACAGTCCTATGATGAAGACACCCTGGCATCAGTCTGCGGGGCATGCGCGGAGGACTTGATGGAGTTTGGCAAGCCTTGTGGAATGTGCAAGACAATGTGCCACCTGCAGTGTGGGGTGCGTGGGAAGGAGGGCATTTGGACCTGCAGTGGTTGTCGCAGCAAGACACGGAAGATCAAGTGGAAGTTCTCCAACAAACGCACCTGCACCGAGACAACTGCGACGGACGGCTCGAAGGGATAGTATATCGCTACGAGCACTGTGGAGGAATTGCACATGAGCACTGCACCGCGGAGGTGGGGTGGAGCAGCGAGGGCAAGAAGGTTTACCGGTGCTCAAGTTGCAGGAAATACGAGCACGCACCATACTTCTCCTCATGCAAGAAGCTAGTCACCGCGTCCACGATGGAAGCATGATGCGAATAGTGCAGACTCTTTGTCCACGATGGGTGCAAAGAGAGGTTCCAGAGGAAGGGAGGGACCGTGGAGAAGTACTGGAGACCGTGCCAGGAACAGAACCGTCCCAGGCCCCGCAAACACTTCAAGCGGATAACTCGCTGCAAGACTCTGGGGCAGAGTCTCGTGAAAAGGGGGGGTTGGGGGCATCAGTGTCAGGCACACTTCAACCGCAGCTCCACGGGGAAGATCCATCCGCGGATAGAGCCGGGGCAGGCTAAGATCCGCGCACAGAACGCTGGCTCCCACAGACGCGGTTGAGCAAAGGGTAGCGCGGAATCTGGGGGCAGGGTGTTTGCAGCGGTTTTTCTACATCTAAACGCATGAAGTGGAGGAAAAAGGGCGGGAGGCAATAACATGAAATCCGCGGCAAAAAGAGAACAAGGACGAGCCGCGGTAGAACCCAAGGCGCAGGCAAGTCAGCGGAGGAACCGCGCAATCAGGGGAGAAGCACCCAATCAGCATGAGAGACTAAGCATCAGTCACGAAGGAACCCCCGAAAACGCATCGCGGAAGACAAAGATTCAAGGAAGAATTCGAAGACCGCGTGCACGAGCCGCGGATGAAGACGATTCTTAGTAAGAGACGCTATGTTTGAGGACGACACCCGTGGGGCGTAGCCGCACCGCGTGGAGTCCAACTGGAAGGGAAGGGAAATAGCGTGTAAGGGATGAGACCGACGGTGTGTAGTCACACTGTGCGGAGTCCCAAGTAGATAAAGACACACAGGACACTTGCACAAGATAGCTCAGTCTTGCATGCCTTTCTGAGCAATACTCTGCCTCCATGTACTCTGCCAGATTCATCTAAGACATTCAATTACTCCCGTTTCTCACTATCACACTGCCCTCGTGCCTTCTGGACACCTGCCCACGGACTGCGGAATTGCGTGCGTGAAGAACCCAAAGTCTGAGTGAGGTGAACTGCCAGCGGTGCCTTCGCTTGCACACATCCACGGAACAAGGGTTCCGCGGAGAGGAGCTGGAAGCCACGCGGTGGCGGCTCCCGTGTGGCAAGGAGTGGACCGCGGAGTGTCATGCATCGGTAAGGTTCGTGCACAGTGATTCAGGCTTTCCGTCCGCAGGGCTGCCGGTAGCTAGGGGTTGGGGTCCCGTGATTCAGCTACCTGTCTAAGTAGAGCTAGGATAGTAGCAAGAAGTGCATGATCCGCGGGCTACGCGGAATTGTGTCGGTGCGGAGATAGTCAGAGGTGCGCCAAAATTGGGGGCATCAACCTGGTGTTCCCAAACCATTGTCTCACCCTCTGACCATTTGTGACTCCCATTATGAGTTGTCAACGTTGACCACACACAGAAGATTTCTTTGGTCAAAGGCAGTACACATGATTTCTTTGGTCGGTCATTGTGCATGGTAGCCACACCGTGCTTATACTGACTGAAGGTTGCTGTACTTCCTAGTTGAGAACTGATATTCAGAGGCCATTGTTTCCCCCTCTGACCCTGTGTGACTCGTGTCATGGTTGGTGAATGTTGATCACCCACATTTAAATCTTTGGTCATGGTCAGTGACATATGCCTAGTTCGGTTGTTTGGTGTGCATAGTAGCCACACTGTGCAACAACGTATTGAATTTCTTTGTCTTTTATAGTCAATACATAGGGTTCCCAAACCATTGTCTCTCCCTCTGACCAGTTGTGACTCGTGTTATGAATTGTCAATGTTGACCATACATAGTGGACTTCTTCGGTCATAGTCAGTGACGTATGCATCCTTTGGTTGGTCACTGTGCACGCTAGCCACACCGTGCCACTACTTGTTGAAAATATTTGTACTTGCTAGTTGATATCTAGGGTTCCCAACCCATGGTTTCCCCCTTTGACCATTTGTGACTTGTGTTCTGTGTTTTCAACGTTGACCACACACTGTGAAATACGTTTGGTCATGGTTAGTGACACATGCCTAGTTTGGTTTGTCACTGTATATGGTTACCACGCCGTGTCACTACGTTTTGAATGTATTTGTGCTTTCTACTTGTCAGCTAGTGTTCCTAGACCATAGTTAGTCCCCTCTGACTATCAGTGACTCGTGTTGTGAGTTGTAAATGTTGACCACATGAAGTGAATTTCTTTGTTTATGGTCAGTGACATATGCATACTTTGGTTGGTCACAGCGTATTGTAACCACACTGTGTCACTACATATTGAAGGTATTTGAACTTTCTAGTCGATAAATAATATGCATAAACCATTATCTTCCATTCTGACCATTTGTGACTCGTGTTATGCGTTGGCAAAATTTACGACACACACTGACATTATTTGGTCATGGTCAGTGACATATGCCTACTTTGGTTGGTCATTTTGCATGGTATCCACACCGTGCCACAACGTATTGAAGCTCCTTGTGCTTGCTATTTGATGCTTGGTGTTCTCAAACCACTGTTTCCTTGTCTGACCATTTTTGACTCGTATTATGAGTTCTCAACGTTGACCACACACTGCGGATTTCTTTGGTCAAAGGCAGTACATATGCGTACTTTGGTCGGTCATTGTGCATGGTAACCACACTGTGCTACTACTGACTGAAGGTCGTTGTACTTGCTCGTTGAGAACTGATATTCCCATGGCATTGTTTCCTCCCCAGACCGTTTGTGACTCGTGTTATGGCTGGTGAATGTTGACCACCCATATTGAAATTCTCTGGTATTGGTCAGTGACATATGCCTAGTTTGGTTGTTTCTTGTCCATAGTATCCACAACGTGCCACTACGGATTGAAGTTCTTTGTCCTTTCTAGTCAATACATAGGGTTCCCAAACCATTGTCTCTCCCTCTGAACATCTGTGACTCGTGCTATGAGTTGTCAATGTTAACCATACATAGAGGACCTCTTCGGTCATAGTCCGTGACATATGCATCCTTTGGTTGGTCACTGTTCACGCTAGCCACACCGTACCACTACTTGTTTCAAATTTTTCCACTTGCTATTTCATAACTAGTTTTCTCAACCCACGGTTTCCCCCACTGACCATTTGTGACCCCTGTTATAAGTTTTCAATGTTGACCACACACTGTCAGATCCGTTTGGTCATGGTTAGTGACATATGCCAATTTTGGTTTGTCACTGTACATATTTACCACGCCGTGTCAATACGTATCGAAGGTCTTTGTGCTTTCTAGGTTATAGCTAGTGTTCCCAAACCATTGTTACCCCCTATGAATATCTGTGACTCGTGTTGTGAGTTGTCAACATTTACCACATGAAGTGAAATTCTTTCGTCATGGTCAGTGACATATGCATAGTTTGGTTGGTCACTGTGTATTGTAGCCACACTGTGCCACTACATATTGAAGGTATTTGTACTTTCTAGTTGATAACTATTATTCACAAACAATTATCTTCCACCCTGACCATTTGTGACTCGTGTTATGAGTTGTCAACGTTTACCACACATAGTGACATTATATGGTCATGGTCAGTGACATATGCCTACTTTGGTTGGTCATCGTGCATGGTATCCACACTGTGCCACAACGTATTGAAGCCCCTTGTGCTTGCTATTTGATACTTGGTGTTCCCAAACCATTGTTTCCCCCTCAGACCATTTGTGACTCGTATTATGAGTTGTCAACGTTGACCACGCATAGCGGAGTTTTTTGGTCAAAGGCAGTACACATGCCTGCTTTGGTCGGTCATTGTGCATGGTAACCACACCTAGCTATTACTGACTGAAGGTCGTCGTACTTGCTAGTTGAGAACTGATATTCCCATGGGATTGCTTCCTCCCCTGACCGTTTGTGACTCGTGTTATGGTTGGTCAATGTTGACCGCCCATATTGAACTTCTCTTGTTATGGTCAGTGACATATGCCTAGTTTGGTTGTTTGATGTGCATATTAGCCGCACAGTGCCACTACGTAGTGAAGTTCTTTTTCCTTTCTTGTCGATACATAGGGTTCCTAAACCATAGTCTCTCCCTCTGACCATTTGTGACTCGTGTTATGAGTTGTCAATGTTGATCTCACATAGTGGATTTCTTTGGTCATAGTCAGTGACGTATGCATCCTTTGGTTGGTCATTGTGCACGCTAGCCATACCGTACCTCTGCTTGTTGAAGGTCTTTGTACTTGCTAGTTGATAACTAGTGTTCCCAATCCATTGTTTCCCCCTCTGACCATTTGTGACTCGTGTTATGCGTTTTCAATGTTGACCACACACTGTGAAACTCTTTTGGTCATGGTTAGTGACATATGTCTACTTTGGTTTGTCACTGTACATGGTTACCATGCCTTGTTACTACGAATTGAAGGTCTTTGTGCTTTCTAGTTGATAGCTATTGTTCCAAGACCATTTTTACCCCCTCTGAATATCTGTGACTCGTGTTGTGAGTTGTCAACATTGACCACATGAAGTGACATTCTTTGGTCATGGTCAGTGACATATGCATACTTTGGTTGGTCACTGTGCATTTCAGCCACACTGTGCCACTACATTTTGAAGGTATTTGTACTTGCTAGTTGATGACTAGTATCTAGAAACCATTGTCTTCCACTCTGACCATTTGTGACTCGTGTTATGTGTTGTCAAAGTTTACCACACATGGTGACATTCTTTGGTCATGGTTAGTGACATATGCATACCTTGGTTGGTCATCGTGCATGGTATCCACACCGTGCCACAACATATTGAAGGTCATAGTTCTTGCTAGTTGATACCTGGTGTTCCCAAACAATTGTTTCCTTCTTTGACCATTTGTGACTTGTATTATGAGTTGTCAACGTTGACCACATACAGCGGATTTCTTTGGTCAAAGGCAGTATATATGCCTTCTTTGGGCCGTCATTGTGCATGGTAGCCACACCGTGCTACTACTGACTGAACGTCGTTGTGCTTGCTAGTTGAGAACCGATATTCCCATAGCATTGTTTCCTGTCCTGACCGTTTGTGACTCGTGTTATGGTTGGTCAACGTCGGCCACCCATATTGAAATTCTCCGGTCATGATCAGTGACATATGCCTAGTTTGGGTATTTGGTGTGCATATTAGCCACACCGTGCCACTACGTATTGAAGTTCTTTGTCCTTTCTAGTCAATACATAGGGTTCCCAAACCATTGCCTCTCCCTTTGACCATTTGTGACTCATGGTATGAGTTGTCAATGTTGACTACACATAGTGGACTTCTTCGGTCATAGTCAGTGACGTATGCATACTTTGGTTGGTCACTGTGCACGCTAGCCATACCGTGCCACTGCTTGTTGAAGGTCTTTGTACTTGCTAGTTGATAACTAGTATTCCCAACCCATTGCTTCCCCCTCTCACCATTTGTGACTCGTGTTATGAGTTTTCAACATTGACCACACACAGTGAAATTCGTTTGGTCATGGTTTGTGATGTATGCCTACTTTGGTTTGTCACTGTACATGGTGACCATGCCGTGTCACTACATATTGAAGGTTTTTGTACTTGTTACTCGATAACTAGTATTCACAGACCAATGTCTTCCACTTTGACCATTTGTGACTCATGTTATGAGTTGTCAAAGTTTACCACACATCCAGTACTTGTTGAAAGTATTTGCACTTGCTAGTCAATAAGTAGCAAAAGGTTTCTCCCTTCGACACCAGGTCAGTTTTTGTTGATTTGTTACGTGTTGGTGCTTTCACTGGAATACTCCCTCCCACCCCCCTATTGGGATGTTCCGTGGACGACCTGGAGGACAGATTTGCGACCGCATTATGACACCCCCCTACCCCCCC
>SZWC01001058.1:52769-76534 GCA_023375785.1 Penium margaritaceum | reverse complement strand
AAGTACTTCAAACCTTGCCCCACTCCCAGCGGCTACCCGGGCTTCTTGTGTGGCGCTTGTGGCAAGAGCTTCTCCGGCGGCAGCGACCGCATGCGAGGCCACTACGGTGCAACCGTTGCCAACGTGGCAAAGTGTCGCGTTCCACCCGCTGGCGCACGTGCCCTGCTTGGACTGCCGCCGGTTGCACCGCCCCACGATGGTTTTCAAGGTGCTGACGCCAAGCTCTTCAGAGGCGAGGGTGACTCATGGGGAACGAGAGACCACCCTGTGGATTGGGCGCAGCTCACCGCCAAACGACAGCAGCAGGCAGCACGGGAGGCTGCTGGTGTCGTAGATGACGATGAAGAAGCAGAGGGGGTTGCTGCGCCCTCTCCAGCTCACCAGCTCCTGCGCACTGGGCCAGCACCTTCGCTGTCATCTTTGAACAGCAGCCGCCAGACGAGCATGCGGGACCACATCGACAACCTCCTCAACAAGGACTGCCAGAAGGCAGTCGTCAAGGTGATGGCTAAAGGTGCCCTCCCCATCTCCTTCTGCCGCGAGCGTGTGGTGCTGGAGCTGATTGACAAGGCTCGTCGCACCAACCCTGCTTTCCGCCTCCCATCCGGGGAAACTGTTCTTGATGACATCCTGCCTGACCTGAACAGAGAGCTTGCCAAAGGTAAAAAGCCTTTGCGTGATGGATGGGACATCTTCGGGGTGACTCTGGGTGTTGATGAGTGGTCAGACATCCAGATTCGGCCAATCTATTCTGCCATGGCCACGAATGCTGAGGGTACCACGCATCTGTTCTCCCGTGATGCCACGGGGCTTGTGCGTGATGCAAATCATGTGGCTGCTGTGATTGACCTGGTGATCCAGGAGGTGGGGGCAGAGAAGGTGGTGATGGTTATCACCGACAATGCCTCCACCAACACCAAGGCATGGACAACTCTGAGGGACAAGTATCCGAGCATTTTTTTCACAGGTTGTGTGGCCCACAGCATTGACCTAGTGCTGAAGGACATTGCAAAGACGGAATGGGGCAGCATTCTGGTGGGGAAAGTTGAGAAGGTGGTGACTTTCATGAGGAACAAGGACATTCTCCGGTCATGGATGAAGAAGGAAAGTGGCGGGAAGGTTCTGTTGCCTGCATGTGCCACCNTGCCTGCTCTCCGCAAGCTGGCAATGCGGCTACTGGCGCAGCCGTGCACGTCATCAGAGTGTGAGCGAGCCTTCAACAAGCACCAGCTGATCCAGACTGCTTGCCGAAACAGGCTCAAGACATCAACTTTGGAGCTTCTGGTCCGAGTGAACGTGAGGCTCACCCGCCTATATGGGAAGGTGAAGGGAAGGAAGCTGACAGCTGAGCTGAAGCAGTTTGTTGATGATGATCCTGTAGACAGTGGGAGTGAGGTGGATGGGGAGGTGGAGGAGGGAGATATGGGACCTGAGTGGGACCCAGACATTGCTGATGCTGAGGTGGAGGGGCAGGATCCTGAGGCGAATCTAACAGCAACAGGTGCAGGCAATGAGGCAACTGGAAAGGAGGGTGGAGTAGATGATGATGTGGACGAGCAGGACGATGATGACGATGAGGACGAGGACTTGGAGGCAGGAATGGAGACAGAGGGTAGTGAAGAGGAGGAGATGAGTGAGGAAGATGGCGGGCACAAGCCAGATGTTGAGGAGGTGAGCAGGGTTCTGCGCCAGTGAGTTAGAAAGAGGAACGAGCTGGAGGTACCACTGCAGGATGGAAGCAAAGCACTAGCATCAACTTTAACACATGCCTAACGCAGCTCCACCTCAGCCACTAACGGTCGTGCAGCAACACCAGCAGCTATACGCCCATCACCAAGTGCTGCAGGTTCCCATGCACCTGGAACTAACTCTGCAGCTTCTCCTCCTCATCCAAAGAGGAACTGTGCCCGTCGTGGCTAGAGGAATGATTTCCATTGTCTCTGCAGTGCAGCTGTTTTAGTTGGTAGCATTGGATGGGAATAATAAAGTGATGGTTTTCTTTTCATGGAACAGGTCAACTTCCACTAGCACACTGTTTCCTCCTCTACTGTCCAATCAAACTTGCATTGTCCTATTTTGGATGATGAGCAGGTTTTGGTTTCACCTTTCAAATTTGCATGAAAGTATCTGAAAGTGCTAGACTGACCAGAATGCTAAGTACACGACTGGTGGTGAAATTTGCATCATAGCATCATAGAATGAGACTTTTGAAAAAAACATAAGACTCAACATGTGTCTATTTTAAGTCTATGTTAGTGCTGGATGCAAACAGGAGGTGTTCTCTGTAGAATGTAGTATGTGAATGAGCAGTTTTGGGGGTCTGAACACAAACGACTTCCGACTTAGCATAGAAACCACCGACTATCGACTTTTGACTTCCGACTTGGACGTCGACTTTGACTTGGGGAAGTGAACATGGATGGTTGGTCAACGTTGACCACCCATCTTGAAATTCTCTGGTCATGGTCAGTGACATATGCCTAGTTTGGTTTGTCACTGTACATGGTTACCACGCCGTGTCACTACGTATTGAAGGTATTTGTGCTTTCTAGATGATAGCTAGTGTTCCCAAACCATTGTTACCCCCCTTTGACTATCTGTGACTTGTGTTGTGAGTTTTCAACGCTGACCACATGAAGTGAAATTTGTTGGTCATGGTCAGTGACATATGCATACTTCCGTTGGTCACTGTGCATAGTACCCACGCTGTGCCAGTACATATTGAAGGTATTTGTACTTTCTACTAGATAACTAGTATTCACAAACCATTGTCTTCCACTCTGACCATTTGTGACTTGTGTTATGAGTTGTCAAAGTTTACCACACTTAGTGACATTATTTGGTCATGGTTAGTGACATATGCCTGCTTTGGTTGGTCATCGTGCATGGTATCCACACCGTGCCGCAACTTATTGAAGGCCCTTCTGCTTGCTAGTTGATACCTGGTGTACCCAAATCATTGTCTCCCCCTCTGACCATTTGTGACTCCTATTATGAGTTGTCAATGTTGACCACACACAGCGGATTTCTTCGGTCAAAGGCAGTACATATGCCTACTTTGGTCGGTCATTGTGCATGGTAGCCACACCATGCTTATACTGACTGAAGGTCGCTGTACTTGCTAGTTGAGAACTAATATTCACAGGCCATTGTTTCCCCCTCTGACCGTTTGTGACTCGTGTTATGGTTGGTGAATTTTGACCACCCATATTGAAATTCTTTGGTCATGGTCAGTGACATATGCCTCGTTTGGTTGTTTGGTGTGCATAGTAGCCACACTGTGCCACTACGTATTCAAGTTATTTGTCCTTTTTAGTCAATACATAGGGTTCCCAAACCATTGTCTTTCCCTCTGACCATTTGTGACTCGTGTTATGAATTGTCAATGTTGACCATACATAGTGGACTTCTTTGGTCATAGTCAGTGAAGAATGCATCCTTTAGTTGGTCACTGTGTACGCTAGCCGCACCGTGCCACTACTTGTTGAAATTCTTTCTACTTGCTAGTTGATAACTAGTGTTCCAAACCCATGGTTTCCCCCACTGACCATTTTTTACTGGTGTTATGTGTTTTCAACGTTGACCACACACTGTGAAATCCGTTTGCTCATGGTTAGTGGCACATGCCTACTTTGGTTTGTCATAGTACATGGTTACCACACTGTGTCACTACGCATTGAAGGTCTTTGTGCTTTCTAGTTGTCAGCTAGTGTTCCTAAACCATTGTTAGCCCCCTCTGACCATCTGTGACTCATGTTGTGAGTTGCAAATGTTGACCATATGAAGTGAATGTTTTTGTTCATGGTCATTGACATATGCATACTTTGGTTGGTCACTCTGCATTGTAGCCACACTGTGCCACTACATATTGAAGGTATGTGTACTTTCTAGTCGACAACTAATATTCATAAACCACTATCTTCCACCCTGATCATTTGTGACTCGTGTTATGAGTTGTCAAAATTTACCACACTTAGTGACATTATTTGGTCATGGTCAGGGACATATGCCTACTTTGGTTCGTCATCGTGTATGGTATCCACACCGTGCCACAACGTATTGAAGCTCCTTGTGCTTGCTATTTGATACTGGGTGTTCCCAAGCCATTGTTTTCCTATCTGACCATTTGTGACTCGTATTATGAGTTGTCAACGTTGACCACACACTGCGGATTTTGGTGGTCAAAGGCAGTACATATGCTTACTTTGGTCGGTCATTGTGCATGGTAACCACGCCGTGCTACTACTGACTGAAGGTCGTTGTACTTGCCATTTGATAACTGATATTCCCATAGCAATGTTTCCTCCCCTGACCGTTTGTGACTCGTGTTATGGTCGGTCAACGTTGACCACCCATAATCAAATTCTCTTCTTATGGTCAGTGACATATGCCTGGTTTGGTTGTTTGGTGTGCATATGAACCACACCATTCCACTACGTATTGAAGTTCTTCGTCCTTTCTAGTCAATACATAGGGTTCCTAAACCATTGTCTCCTCCTCTGACCATATGTGACCCGTGTTATGAGTTGTCAATGTTGACCACACATAGTGGACTTCTTCGGTCATAGTCAGTGACGTATGCATCCTTTGGTTGGTCACTGTGCATGCTAGCCATACCGTGCCACTGCTTGTTGAAGGTCTCTGTACTTGCTAGTTGATAACTAGTGTTCCCAGTCCATTCTTTCCCCCTTTGACCATTTGTGACTCGTGTTATGTGTTTTCAACGTTGACCACACACTGTGAGATTCTTTTGGTCATGGTTAGTGACATATGCCTACTTTGGGTTGTCACTGTACATGGTTTCCATGCCTTATCACTACGTATTTAAGGTCTTTGTGCTTTCTAGTTGATGGCTAATATTCCCAGACCATTGTGACTCATGAGGTGTGTTGTCAACATTGAACGCATGAAGTGAAATTCTTTGGTCATGGTCAGTGACATATGTACACTTTGGTTGGTCACTGTGCATTGTAGCGCCACTGTGCCACTGCATATTGAAGGTATTTGTACTTGCTAGTCAATAACTAGTATTTAGAAACCATTATCTTCCACTCTGACCATTTGTGACACGTTTTATGAGTTGTCACAGTTCAACAACAATGGTGAGATTCTTTGGTCATGGTCAGTGACATATGCATACCTTGGTTGGTTATCGTGCATGGTATCCACACCGTGCAACAACGTATTGAAGCTCCTTGTGCTTGCTATATGATACTTGGTGTTCCCAAACCATTGTTCCCCTCTGTGACCATTGGTGACTCGTATGATGAGTTGTCAACGTTGACCACACACAGCAAATTTCTTTGGTCAAAGGCAGTACATATGCCTGCTTTGGTTGGTAATTGTGCATGGTAGCCACACTGTGCTATTACTGACTGAAGGTCGTTGTATTCGCTAGTTGATAACTGATATTCCCATAGCATTGTTTCCTCCCCTGACCGTTTGTGACTCGTGTTATGGTTGGTCAACGTTGAGCACCCATATTGAAATTCTCTGGTCATGGTCAGTGACATATGCCTAGTTTGGTTGTTTTATGTGCATATTAGCCACACCGTGCCACTATGTATTGTAGTTCTTTGTCCTTTCCAGTCGATACATAGGGTTCCCAAACAATTTTCTCTCCCTCTGACCATTTGCGACTCGTGTTATGAGTTGTCAATGTTGACCACACATAGTGGACTTCTTCGGGCATAGTTTGTGAAGTAGGCATCCTTTGGTTGGTCACTGTGCACGCTAGCCATAGTGTGCCACTACTTGTTGAAGATCTTTGTACATGCTAGTTGATAACTATTGTTCCCAACCCATTGTTTCCCCCTCTGACCATTTGTGACTCGTGTTATGCGTTTTCAACATTGATCACACAGTGTAAAACTCGTTTGGTCATGGTTAGTGACATATGCATAGTTTTGTTTGTCACTATACATGGTTACCATGCCGTGGCACTACGTGTTGAAGGTATTTGTGCTTTCTAGTTGATACCTAGTGTTCCCAAACCATTGTTACCCCCCTTTGACTATCTGTGACTTGTGTTGTGAGTTTTCAATGCTGACCACATGAAGTGAATTTCGTTGGTCATGGTCAGTGACATATTCATACTTTGGTTGGTCACTGTGCATGGTAGACACGTTGTGCGACTACATATTGAAGGTATTTGTACTTGCTCGTGAATAGCTAGTATTCACAAACCATTGTCCTCCACTCTGACCATTTGTGACTCGTGTTATGAGCTGTCAAAGTTTACCACACTTAGTGACATCATTTGGTCATGGTCAGTGACATATGCCTCCTTTGCTTGGTCATCGTGCATGGTATCTACACCATACCACAACTTATTGAAGGTCCTTGTGCTTGCTAATTGAAACCTGGTGTTCCAAAACCATTGTCTCCCCCTCTGACCATTTGTGACTCTGATTACAAGTTGTCAACGTTGACCACACACATCGGATTTCTTTGGTCAAAGGCAGTACACATGCTTAATTTGGTCGGTCATTGTGCATGGTAGCCAGATCGTGCTTATATTGATTGAAGGTCGCTGTACTTGTTAGTTGAGAACTGATATTCCCAGACCATTGTTTCCCCCTCTAACCGTTTGTGACTCGTGTTATGGCAGGTGAATGTTGACCACCCATATTGAAATTCTCTGGTCATGGTCAATGACATATGCCTAGTTTGGTTGTTTGGTTTGCATGGCAACCACAACGTGCCAATACGTATTGAGGTTCTTTGTCCATTCTATTCGATACATATGGTTGCCAAACCAATGTCTCTCCCTCTGACCATCTGTGACTCGTGTTATGAGTTGTCAATGTTGACCATACATGGTGGACTTCTTGGGTCATAGTCACTGACGTATGCATCCTTTGGTTGGTCACCGTGCACGCTATCCACACCGTGCCACTACTTGTTGGAAATCTTTCTACTTGCTAGTTGATAACTAGTGTTCCCAACACATGGTTTCTCCCAATGACCATTTGTGACTCGTGTTATGAGTTTTCAACGTTGACTACACACTTTCAAATCTGTTTGGTCATGGTTAGTGACATATGCCTACTTTGGTTTGACATTGTACATGGTTACAACGCCGTGTCACTACGTATCAAAGGTCTTTGTGCTTTCTTGTTGATAGCTAGTGTTTTCAAACCATTGTTACCCCCTCTGACTATCTGTGACTCGTGTTGTGAGTTGTCAACATTGACCACATGAAGTGAAATTCTTTCGTCATGGTCAGTGACATATGCATACTTTGGCTGGTCACTCTGCATTGTACCTACACTGGGCCACTACATATTGATGGTATGTGTACTTTCTAGTTGATAACTAGTATTCACAATCCATTATCTTCCACCCTGACCATTTGTGACTCCTGTTATGAGTTGTCAAAGTTTACCACACTTAGTGACATTATTTGGTCATGGTCAGTGACATATGCCTACTTTGGTTGGTCATCGTGCATGGTAACCACACCGTGCCACAACGTGTTGAAGCCCCTTGTGCTTTCTATGTGATACTTGGTGTTCCCAAACCATTGTTTCCCCCTTTGACCGTTTGTGACTCGTATTATGAGTTGTCAATGTTGACCACACACAGCGGATTTCTTTGGTCGAAGGCAATACATATGCCTGCTTTGGTCGGTCATTGTGCATGGTAGCCACACCGTGCTACTAGTGACTGAAGGTTGTTGTACTTGCAAGTTGAGAACTGATATTCCCATAGTATTGTTTCCTCTTCTGACCATTTGTGACTCGTGTTATGGTTGGTCAACGTTGACCACCCATATTGAAATTCTTTGGTCATGGTTAGTGACATATGCCTAGTTTTATTTGTCACTGTACGTGATTACCACGCCGTGTCACTACGTATTGAAGGTCTTTGTGCTTCCTAGTTGATAGCTTGTGTTCCCAAACCATTGTTATCCCCCTCTGTCTATCACTGACTTGTTTTGTGAGTTGTCATCGTTGACCACATGAAGTGAAATTTGTTGGTCATGGTCAGTCACAAATGCATACTTTGGTTGGTCACTGTGCATTGTAGCCAGAGTGTGCCACTACACATTGAAGGTATTTGTACTTACTAGTCAATAACTAATATTCACAAACCATCATGTTCCATCCTGACCATTTGTAACTCGTGTTATGAGTTGTCAAAGTTTACCACACTTACTGATATTGTTTGGTCATGGTCAGTGACATATGCCTACTTTGGTTGGTCATCGTGCATGGTATCCACACCGTGCCACAACTTAATGAAGGTCCTTGTGCTTGCTAGTTGATACCTGGTGATCCCAACCCATTGTCTCCCCCTCTGACCATTTGTGACTCCTATTATGAGTTGTCAACGTTGACCACACAAAGCGGATTCCTTTGGTCAAAGGTAGTACACATGCTTATTTTGGTCGGTCATTGTGCATGGTAGCCACACCGTGCTTATACTGATTGAAGGGCGCTGTAATTACTATTGGAGAACTGATATTCCCATAGCATTGTTTCCTGTCCGGACCGTTTGTGACTCGTGTTATGGTTGGTCAACGTTGGCCAACCCCATTGAAATTCTCTGGTCATGATCAGTGACATATGCCTAGTTTGGTTGTTTGGCGTGGATGTTAGCCACACCATGCCACTACGTATTGAAGTTCCTTGTCCTTTCTAGTCAATACATAGGGTTCCCAAACCATTGTCTCTTCCTCTGACCATTTGTGACTCGTGGTATGAGTTGTCAATGTTGACCACACATAGTGGACTTCTTCGGTCATATTCAGTGACATATGCATCCTTAGGTTGGTCACTGTGCACGCTAGCTATACCGTGCCACTGCTTGTTGAAGGTCTTTGTACTTGCTAGTTGATAATTAGTGTTCCGAATCCATTGTTTCCTCCTTTTAGTATTTCTGACTCTTGTTATGTGTTTTCAACGTTGACCACACACTGTGAAATTCTCCTGGTCGTGGTTAGTGACATATGCCTACTTTGGTTTATCACTGTACATGGTTTCCATGCCTTGTCACTACGTATTGAAGGTCTTTGTGCTTTGTAGTTGATAGCTAGTGTTTCCAGACCATTGTTACCACCCCTCAATATCTGTGACTTGTGTTGTGAGTTGTCAACATTGACCACATGGAGTGAAATTCTTTGGTCATGGTCAGTGACATATGCATTATTTGGTAGGTCACTGTGCATTGTAGCCACACTGTGCCACTACATATTGAAGGTATTTGTACTTGCTAGTCGATAACTAGTATTTAGAAACCATTATCTTCCACTCTGACTATTTGTGACTTGTTTTATGAGTTTTCAAAGTTTACCACAAATGGTGACATTCTTTTAGTCATGGTCAGTGACATATGCATACCTTGGTTGGTACTCGTGCATGGTATCCACACCGTGCCACAACATATTGAAGGTCATTGTGCTTGCTAATTGATACCTGGTGTTCCCAAACAATTGTTTCCCCCTCTGACTATTTGTGACTCGAATTATGAGTTGTCAATGTTGACCAGACATAGCGGATTTCTTTGGTCAAAGGCGGTACATATGCCTAATTTGGTCGGTCATTGTGCATGGTAGCCACACCGTGCTACTTCTGCTTGAAGTTTGTTGTACTTGCTAGTTGAGAACTGATATTCCCGGACCATTGTTTCCCCATTTGACCGTTTGTGACTCGTGTTATGGTTGGTGAACGTTGACCACCCATATTGAAATTCTTTGGTCATGGTTAGTTACATATGTCTAGTTTGGTTGTTTGGTGTGCATAGTAGCCACACCGTGCCACTACTTATTGAAGTTATTTGTCCTTTCTAGACCATGCATAAGGTTCCCAACCCATTCTCTCTCCCTCTGACCATTTGTGACTCGTGTCATGAGTTGTCAACGTTGACCACGCATACTGGACTTCTTCAATCATACTCAGTGACATA
This sequence comes from Penium margaritaceum, assembly GCA_023375785.1. Classification (NCBI taxonomy): domain Eukaryota; kingdom Viridiplantae; phylum Streptophyta; class Zygnematophyceae; order Desmidiales; family Peniaceae; genus Penium; species Penium margaritaceum. The sequence continues at coordinate 66,625 of SZWC01001058.1, read as the reverse complement.
TTCGTCCTTTGGTTGGTCACTGTGCACGCTAGCCACACCGTGCAACTGCTTGTTGAAGTTCTTCGTACTTGCTAGTTGATAACTAGTGTTCCCAACCCATTGTTTTACCCTGTGACCATTTGTGACTCGTGTTATGAGTTTTCTACATTGACCACACACAGTGAAATTCGTTTGGTCATAGTAAGTGACATATGCCTACTTTGGTTTGTCACTGTACATCGTTATCACGCCTTGTCATTACATATTGAAGGTCTCTGTGCTTTCTAGTTGATAGCTTCTGTTCCCAAACCATTGTTACCCCCTGTGAATATCTGTGACTCGTGATGTGAGTTGTCAACATTGACCACATGAACTGAAATTATATGTTCATGGTCTGTGACATATGCATACTTTGGTTGGTCACTGTGCATTGTAGCCACACTGTGCCACTACATATTGAAGGTATTTGTCCTTATTAGACGATAACTAGTATTCATAAACCATTATCATCCACTCTGACCATTTGTGACTCGAGTTATGAGTTTTCAAAGTTTACCACACGGTCAGTGACATATGCCTACTTTGGTTGGTCATCGTACATGGTATTCACACCGTGCCACAACGTATTGAAACTCCTTGTGCTTGCTATTTGATACTTAATGTTCCCAAACCATTGTTTCCCTCCCTGACCATTTGTGACTCGTTTTATGAATTGTCAACGTTGACCACACACTTCGGATTTCTTTGGTCAAAGGTAGTACATATGCCTGATTTGGTCGGTAATTGTGCATGGTAGCCACACTGTGCTACTACTAACTGAAGGTCGTTGTAGTTGCTAGTTGAGAACTGATATTCCCAGAGCATTGTTTCCTCCCCTGACCGTTTGTGACTCGTGTTATGGTTGGTCAACGTTGACCACCCATATTGAAATTCTCTGGTCATGATCAGTGGCATATGCCTAGTTTCGTTGTTCGGTGTGCATATTGGCCACACAATGCCACTACGTATTGAAGTCATTTGTCCTTTCTAGTTGATACACAGGGTTTCCAAACCATTGTCTCTCTTTCTGACCATTTGTGACTCGTGTTATGAGTTGTCAATGTTGACCACACATAGTGGACTTCTTCGGTCATAGTCAGTGACATATGCATCCTCTAGTTGGTCACTGTGCACGCTGGCCATACGGTGCCAGTGCTTGTTGAATGTCTTTGTACTTGCAAGTTGATAACTAGTGTTCCCAAGCCATTGTTTCCCCCCTCTGACCATTTGTGACTCGTGTAATGCGTTTTCAACGTTGACCACACACTGTGAATTTCTTTGGGTCATGGTTAGTGACATATGCCTAGTTTCGTTTGTCACTTTACATGGTTACCACGCCGTGTCACTACGTATTGAAGGTATTTGTGCTTTCTTCTTCATAGCTAATGTTATCAAACCATTGCTACCCCCCTTTGATTATCTGTGACTCATGTTGTGAGTTTTCAACGCTGACCACATGAAGTCAAATTCGTTGGTCATGGTTAATGACATATGCATACTTTGGTTGGTCACTGTGCATTGTAGCCACACTGTGCCACTACATATTGAAGGTAGTTTCACTTGCTAGTCGATAACTCGTATTCAAAAACCATTATCTTCCACCCTGACCATTTGTGACTCGTGTTATGAGTTGTCGAAGTTTACCACACTTAGTGACATTATTTGGTCATGGTCAGTGACATATGCCTACTTTGGTTGGTCATCGGGCATGGTATCCACACCGTGCCACAACTTATTGAAGGTCCTTGTGCTTGCTAGTTGATACCTGGTGTTCCCAAACCATTGTCTCCCCCTCTCACCATTTGTGACTCCTATGATGACTTGCCAACTTTGACCACACACAGCGGATTTCTTTGGTCAAAGACAGTACATATGCCTACTTTGGTCGGTCATTGTGCATGGTAGCAACACCGTGCTTATACTGACTGCAGGTCCCTGTACTTGCTAGTTGATAACATATATTCACAGGCCATTGTTTCCCCCTCTGACCGTTTGTGACTTCTGTTATGGTTGGTGAATGTTGACCACCCATATTGAAATTCTTTGGTCATGGTCAGTGACATATGCCTAGTTTGGTTGTTTGGTGTGCATAGTAGCCACAATGTGCCACTACGTATTGAAGTTCTTTGTTCTTTCTAGTCGATACATAGGGTTCCCAAACCATTGTCTCTCCTCTGACCATTTGTGACTCGTGTTATGAATTGTCAATGTTGACCATACATACTGGACTTCTTCGGTCATGTTCAGTGAAGTATTCATCCTTTGGTTGGTCACTGTGCACGCTAGCCACATCGTACCACTACTTGTTGGAAATATTTCTACTTGCTAGTTGATAACTAGTGTTCCCAATCCATGGTTTCCCCCACTGACCATTTGTGACTCATGTTATGTGTTTTCAACGTTGACCACACACTATGAAATCCGTTTGATGGTGGTTAGTGGCACATGCCTACTTTGGTTTGTCACCGTACATGGTTACCACGCCGAGTCACTACATATTGAAGGTCTTTGTGCTTTCTAGTTGTTAGCTAGTGTTCCCAAAGCATTGTAAGCCCCCTCTGACTATTTGTGACTTGTGTTGTGAGTTGAACATGTTGACCACATGAAGTGAATTTCTCTGTTCATGGTCAGTGACATATGCATACTTTGGTTGGTCACTGTGCATTGTAGCCACACTGTGTAACTACACATTGAAGGTATTTGTACTTTCTAGTCGATAACTAGTATTCACAAAACATTGTCTTCCACCCTGATCATTTGTGACTCGTGTTATGAGTTGTCAAAGTTTACCACACTTAGTGACATTATTTGGTCATGGTCAGTGACATATTCCTACTTTGGTTGGTCATCGTGCATGGTATCCACACCGTGCCACAACGTATTGAAGCTCCTTGTGCTTGCTATTTGATACTTGGTGTTCCTAAACCATTGTTTCCCTACCTAACCATTTGTGACTCGTATTATGAGATGTCAACGTTGACCACACACTGCAGATTTCTTTGGTCAAAGGCAGTACACATGCTTTCTTTGGTCGGTCATTGTGCATGGTAACCACACCGTGCTACTACTGACTGAAGGTCGTTGTACTTGCTAGTGGAGAACTGATATTCCCATATCATTGTTTCCTCCCCTGACCGTTTGTGGCTCGTGTTATGGTTGGTCAACGTTGACCACCCATATTGAAATTCTATTGTCATGGTCAGTGACATATGCCTAGTTTGGTTGTTTGGTGTGCATATTAGCCACACCGTTCCACTACGTATTGAAGTTCTTTTTCCTTTCTAGTCGATACATAGGGTAACCTAACCATTGTCTCTCCCTCTGACCATTTGTGAGTCGTGTTATGAGTTGTCAATGATGACCACACACTGTGCAATTCTTTTGGTCATGGTTAGTGACATATGTCTACTTCAATTTTTCACTGTACATGGTTTCCATGCCTTCTCACTACGTATTGAAGGTCTTTTTGCTTTCTAGTTGATAGCTAGTGTTCCCAGACCATTGTTACCCCCTCTGAATATCTGTGACTCGTGTTGTGAGTTGTCAACAGTGACCGCATGAAGTGATATTCTTTGGTCATGGTCAGTGACATATGCATACTTTGGTTGGTCACAGTGCATTGTAGCCACACTGTGCCACTACATATTGAAGGTATTTTTACTTGCTAGTCGACAACTAGTATTTAGAAAGCATTATCTTCCACTCTGACCATTTGTGACTCGCTTTATGAGTTGTCAAAGTTTACCACAAATGGTGACATGCTTTGGTCATGGTCAGTGACATATGCATACCTTGGTTGGTAATCATGCATGGTATCCACACCGTGCCACAACATATTGAAGGTCATTGTGCTTGCTAATTGATACCTGGTGTTCCCAAACAATTGTTTCCCCTTCAGAATATTTGTGACTCGTATTATGAGTTGTCAATGTTCACCACACACAGCGGATTTCTTTGGTAGATGGCAGTACATATGCCTAATTTGGTCGGTCATTGTGCATGGTAGCCACACCATTCTACTACTGATTGAAGGTCGTTGTACTTGCTAGTTGAGAACTGATATTCCCGGACAATTGTTTCCCCCTCTGACCGTTTGTGAATCGTGTTATGGTTGGTGAACGTTGACCACCCATATTAAAATTCTTTGGTCATGGTTATTGAGATATGTCTAGTTTGGTTGTTTAGTGTGCATAGTAGCCACACCGTGCCACTACTTATTGAAGTTATTTTTCCTTTCTAGTCCATGCATAGGGTTCCCAACCCATTGTCTTTCCCTCTGACCATTTGTGTCTCGTGTCATGAGTTGCCAACGTTGACCACGCATACTGGACTTCTTCTATCATAGTCAGTGATGTATTCATCCTTTGGTTGGTCACTGTGCACGCTAGCCACACCGTGCAACTACTTGTTGAAGTTCTTCGTACTTGCTATTCGATAACTAGTGTTCCCAACCCATTGTTTCCCCCTCTGACCATTTGTGACTCTTGTTATGTGTTTTCAACGTTGACCACACACTCTGAAATTCATTTGGTCGTGGTTAGTGACATATGCCTACTTTGGTTTGTCACTATCATGGTTACCACGCCGTGTCACTACGTATTCAAGGTATTTGTGCTTTCTAGTTGATAGCTAGTGTTCCCAAAGCATTGTCACCCCCCCTTTGAATGTCAGGGTTTGTTGGTCATGGTCAGTGACATATCCGTACTTTGGTTGGTCACTGTGCATGGTAGCCGCGCTGTGCCACTACATATTGAAGGTATTTGTACTTTCTACTCAATAACTAGTATTCACAAACCATTGTCTTCCACTCTGACCATTTGTGACTCGTGTTATGGTCTGTCAAAGTTTACCACACTTAGTGACATCATTTGGTCATGGTCAGTGACATATGCCTGCTTTGGTTGATCATCGTGCATGGTATCCACACCGTGCCACAACTTATTGAAGGTCCTTGTTCTTGCTAGTTGATACCTGGTGTTCCGAAACCATTGTATCCCCCTCTGACCATGAGTGACTTCTATTATGAGTTGTCAACGTTGACCACACACAGCGGATTTCTTTGGTCAAAGGCAGGACATATGCCTACGTTGGTTTGTCATTGTGCATGGTAGCCTCACCCTGCTTATACTGACTGAAGGTCGCTGTACTTGCTAGTTGAGAACTGATATTCACAGGCCATTGTTTTCCCCTCCGACTGTTTGTGACTCGCGCTATGGTTGGTGAATGTTGACCACCCATATTGAAATTCTTTGGTCATGGTCAGTGATACATGCCTAGTTTTGTTTTTTGGTGTGCCTAGTAGCCACACTATGCCACTACGTATTGAAGTTATTTGTCCTTTCTAGTCAATACATAGGGTTCCCAAACCATTTTATCTCCCTCTGACCTTTTGTTACTCGTGTTATGAGTTGTCAATGTTGACCATACATAGCGGACTTCTTCAGTCATAGTCAGTGACATATGCATCCATTGGTTGGTCACTGTGCACGCTATCCATACCATGCCACTAATTGTTGAAAATATTTCTACTTGCTAGTTGATAACTAGTGTTCGCAACCCATGGTTTCCCCCACTGACCATTTGTGACTCGTGTTATGAGTTTTCAACGTTGACCACACACTGTCAAATCCGTTTGGTCATGGTTAGTGACATATGCCTTCTTTGGTTTGTCACTGTACATGGTTACCACAATGTGTCACTGCGTATCGAAGGCCTTTGTGCTTTCTAGTTGATACCTAGTGTTTGCAAACCATTGTTACTCCCTCTGAATATCTGTGACTCGTGTTGTGAGTTGTCAACATTGACCACATGAAGTGAAATTCGTTCGTCGTGGTCAGTGATATATGCATGCTTTGGTTGATCACTGTGCATTGTAACCACATAGTGCCACTACATATTGAAGGTATTTGTACTTCCTAGTCAATAACTAGTATTCACAAACCATTATCTTCCACCCTGACCATTTGTGACCCGTGTTATGAGTTGTCAATGTTTACCACACATAGTGACATTATTTGGTCATGGTTAGTGACATATGCCTACTTTGGTTGATCATCGTGCATGGTATCCACTCTGTTCCACAACGTATTGAAGCCCCTTGTGCTTGCTATTTGATACTTGGTGTTCCCAAACCATTGTTTCCCCCTCTGACCATTTGTGACTTGTATTACGAGTTGTCAACATTGACCACACACAGCGGATTTCTTTGGTCAAAGGCAGTACTTATGCCTGCTTTGGTCGGTAATTGTGCATGGTAGCCACACCGTGCTACTACTGAATGAAGGTCGTTGTACTTGCTAGTTGAAGACTGATATTCCCATAGCATTGTTTCCCTTCCTGACCGTTTGTGACTCGTGTTATGGTTGGTCAACGTTGGCCACCCATATTGAAATTCTCTGGTCATGATCGGTGACATATGCCTAGTTTGGCTGTTTGGTGTGCATGTTAGCCACACCGTGCCACTACGTATTGAAGTTCCTTGTCCTTTCTAGTCAAAACGTAGGGTTCCCAATGCATTGTCTCTCCCTCTGACCATTTGCCACTCGTGGTATGAGTTGTCAATGTTGACCACACATAGTGGACTTCTTCCGTCATAGTCAGTGACGTATGCATCCTTTGGTTGGTCACTGTGCATGCTAGCCATACCGTGCCACTGCTTGTTGAAGGTCTTTGTACTTGCTAGTTGATAAGTAGTGTTACCAACCCATTGTTTCCCCCTTTGATAATTTGTGACTCGTGTTATGCGTTTTCAACGTTGACCACACACTGTGAAACTCTTTTGTTCATGGTTAATGACATATGCCTACTTTGGTTTGTCACTGTACATGGTTACCACGCCGTGTCTCTACGTATTGAAGGTCTCCGTCCTTTCTAGTTGATAGCTATTGTTCCTAAACCATTGTTGCCCCCTCTGAATATGTGTGACTCGTGTTGTGAGTTGTCAACATTGACCACATGATGTGAAATTCTTTGTTCATGGTCAGTGACATATGCATACTTTGGTTGCTCACTGTGCATTGTAGCCACACTGTGCCATTACAAAATGAAGGTATTTGTACTTGCTAGTCGATAACTAGTACTCAGAAACCATTATCTTCCACCCACACCATTTGCGATTCGTGTTATGAGTTGTCAAAGTTTACGACACTTAGTGACATTATTTGGTCATGGTCAGTGACATATGCCAACTTTGGTTGGTCATTGAACATGCTATTCACACTGTGCAACAACGTATTGAAGCTCCTTGTGCTTGGTATTTGATACTTGGTGTTCCCAAATCATTGTTTCCCTCTCTGACCATCTGTGACTCGTATGATGAGTTGTCAATGTTGACCACACAGAGCGGATTTCTTTGGTCAAAGGCAGTACATATGCCTACTTTGGTCGGTCATTGTGCATGGTAGCCACACTTTGCTATGACTGACTGAAGGTTGTTGTAAATGCTAGTTGAGAACTGATATTCCCACAGCATTGTTTCCTCCCCTGACCATTTGTGACTCGTGTTATGGTTGGTCAACGTTGACCATCCATATTGAAATTCTCTGGTCATGGTTAGTGACATATGCATAGTTTGGTTTGCCACTGTACATGGTTACCACGCTGTGCCACTGCGTATTGAAGGTATTTGTTCTTTCTAGTTGATAGCTAGTGTTCCCAAACCATTGTTACCCCCCTTTGACTATCTATGACTCGTGTTGTGAGTTTTCAACGCTGACCACATGAATTGAAATTTGTTGGTCATGGTCAGTGACATATGCATACTTTGGTTGGTCACTTTGCACGGTAGCCACGCTGTGCCAATACGTATTGAAGGTATTTGTACTTGCTACTGGATAACAAGTATTCACAAACCATTGTCTTCCACCCTGACCATTTGTGACTCGTGTTATGAGTTGTCAAGTTTTACCACACTTAGTGACATTATTAGGTCATGGTCAGTGACATATGCCTGCTTTGGTTGGTCATCGTGCATGGTATCCACACCGTGCCGCAACTTATTGAAGGTCCTTGTCCTTGCTAGTTGATACCTGGTGTTCCCAAACCATTGTCCTCCCCTCTGACCATTTGTGACTCCTATTATGAGTTGTGAATGTTGACCACACATAGCGTATTTCTTTTGTCAAAGGCAGTACATATGCGTACTTTGGTCGGTCATTGTGCATGGTAGCCACACCCTGCTTATACTGCCTGAAGGTCGCTGTACTTGCTAGTTGAGAAGTGATATTCACAGGCCATTGTTTCCCCCTCTGACCATTTGTGACTCGTGTTATGGTTGGTGAATGTTGACCACCCATATTTAAATTCTTTGGTGATGGTTAGTGACATATGCCTAGTATGGTTGTTTGGTGTGCATAGTAGCCACACTGTGCCACTACTTATTGAAGTTCTTTGTCCTTTCTAGTGGATACATAGGGTTCCCAAACCATTGTCTCTCCCTCTGACCATTTGTGACTCGTGATATGAATTGTCAATGTCAACCATACATAGTGGACTTTTTTGGTCATAGTCAGTGAAGTATGCATCCTTTGGCTGGTCATTGTGCACGCTAGCCACACCGTGCCACTCATTGTTGAACAGCTTTCTACTTGCAAGTTGATAACTAGTGTTCCCAGCCCATGGTTTCCCCCACTGACCATTTGTGACTCGTGTTATGTGTTTTCAACATTGACCACACATTGTGAAATCCGTTTGGTCATGGTTAGTGGCACATGCCTACTTTTGTTTGTCACTGTACTTGGTTACCACGCCGTGTCACTACGTATTGAAGGTATTTGTCCTTTCTAGTTGCCAGCTAGTGTTCCTAAACCATTGTTGGCCCCCTCTGACTATCTGTGACTTGTGTTGTGAGATGTACATGTTCACCACATGAAGTGAATTTTTTTTTTCATGGTCAGTGACACATGCATACTTTGGATGGTCACTGTGCATTGTAGCCACACTGTGCCACTACATATTGAAGGTATTTGTACTTTCTAGTCGAAAAACAATATTGAAAAACCATTATCTTCCACCCTGATCATTTCTGACTCGTGTTATAAGTTGTCAAAGTTTACCACACTTAGCGACATTATTTGGTCATGGTCAGTGACAAATGCCTACTTTGGTTGTTCATCGTGCATGGAATCCACACAGTGCCACAACGTATTGAAGCTCCTTGTGCTTGCTATTTGATACTTGGTGTTCCCAAACCATTGTTTCCCTCCCTGGCCATTTGTGACTCGTATGATGAGTTGTTTACGTTGACCACACACAGCGGATTTCTTTGGTCAAAGGCAGTACATATGCCTTCTTTTGTCAGTAATTGTGCATGGTAGCCACACTGTGCTACTACTGACTGAAGGTCGTTGTACTTGCTAGTTGAGAACTGATATTCCCACAGCATGCTTTCCTCCCCTGACTATTTGTGACTCGTGTTATGGTTGGTCAACGTTGACCACCCATATTGAAATTCTGTGGTCATGGTCAGTGGCATATGCCTAGTTTGGTTGTTTGGTGTGCATATTAGCCACACTGTGCCACTACGTATTGATGTTCCTTGTCCTTTCTAATCAATACATAGGGTTCCCAAACCATTGTCTCTCCCTCTGACCATTTGTGACTCGTGTTATGAGTTGTCAGTGTTGACCACACATGGTGTACTTTTTTTAGCATAGTCAGTAACGTATGCACCCTTTGGTTGGTCACTGTGCACGCTAGCCATACCGTGCCACTGCTTGTTGAAGGTCTTTGTACTTGCTAGTTGATAACTAGTGTTCCCAACCCATTGTTTCCCCTTCTGATCATTCGTGACTCGTGTTATGCGTTTTCAACGTTGACCACACACTGTGAAATTCCTTTGGTCATGGTTAGTGACATATGCCTACTTTGGTTTGTCACTGTACATGGTTACCACGCCGTGTCACTACCTATTCAATGTATTTGTGTATTCTAGTTGATAGCTAGTGTTCCCAAACCATTGTTACCCCCCGTTGACTATCTGTGACCCGTGTTGTGAGTTTTGAACGCTGACCACATGAAGTGAAATTCGTTGGTCATGGTCAGTGACATATGCATACTTTGGTTGGTCAGTGTGCATGGTAGCCACGCTATGCCACTACCTATTGAAGGTATTTGTACTTGCTACACGATAACTAGTATTCACAAGCCATTGTCTTCCGCTCTGACTAGTTGTGACTCCTGTTATGAGCTGTCAAAGTTAACCACACTCATTGGCATCATTTGGTCATGGTCAGTGACATATGCCTGCTTTGGTTGGTCATCGTGCATGGTATCCGCACCGTGCCGCAACTTATTCAAGTTCCTTGTGCTTACTAGTTGATACCTGATATTCCCAAACAATTGTTTCCCCCTCTGACGATTTGTGACTCCTATTATGGGTCGTCAACGGTGACAACGCACAGCAGATTTCTTTGGTCAAAGGTAGTACATATGCCTACGTTGGTCAATTATTGTGCATGGTAGCCACACCGTGCTACTACTGACTGAAGGTCGCTGAACTTGCTAGTTGAGAACTGATATTCACAGGCCATTGTTTCCCCCTCTTACCGTTTATGACTCGCATTATGGTTGGTGAATGTTGACCGCCCATATTGAAATTCTTTGGTCATGGTCAGTGATATATGCGTAGTTTGGTTGTTTGGTGTGCATAGTAGCCACACTGTGCCACTACGTATTGAAGTTATTTGTCCTTTCTAGTCGATACATAGGGTTCCCAAACCATTGTCTCTCCCTCTGACCATTTGTGACTCGTGTTATGAGTTGTCAATGTTGACCATACATAGTGGACTTCTTCGGTCATAGTCAGTGACATATGCATCCATTGGTTGGTCACTGTGCACGCTAGCCACGCCATGCCACTACTTGTTGGAAATATTTGTACTTGCTAGTTGATAACTAGTGTTCCCAAACCATGGTTTCCCAAACCATGGTTTTGTGACTCGTGTTATGAGTATTCAATGTTGAGCACACACTTTCAAATCCGTTTGGTCATGGTTAGTGACATATGCNCACGCACTCTACCGCTACTGCTAGCCCTCGTACTCAAAGAGACAGCGACCGTTATCCGCGGGTCACAATCTTGGAGTGTCGGCGCAGACTCCTCACCGGTGAGTAACGCTCCGCGGTCCACTTCTTGCCACACGGGAGTCCACCACCTCGTGGCGTCCGACTCCTCTCCGCGGAAGCCTCGTTCCGCGGACGTGTGCAAGCAAGGGACCGCCTGCAGCTTCCTCCACTCGGACTCTTGATTCTTCACGCACTTAACTCCTAGATCCATGGACCACGCTCCGCGGGCAATTGAGGGTTGGAGGGCGGAGGGCGGGACACAGGAATGAGAACAGGCCAAGGACTTTGATAACGCTGATTGCGGAGTACACAGGATGCTCTCGAAATGCAAGCAAGTCTGAGTTACACTTGTGCTACTGCCAGTCAGGCCTTTTTCTACTTGGGACTCCGCACAGCGTTATTACACACTGTCGGTTTTATCCCTCTCACACTGACCTACTTCCCTTTCTTGGACTCCTCGCGGTGCGACTACGCATCGCGGGTCTTGTCCTCACACATCCTATCTTCTACCGGTCGCTTTTCTTCATCCGCGGCCCGTGCACGCGGTTCTTCGTATTCTTCCTTGAATCTTCCATCTCCACGATGTGCCCTCCCATCTCTCCTCCTGGATTGCCGCTGTCAGCCTTGTGTTCTGAATGGTCGCGCTCCTGCCACCGTTCTCCTGTTGCTTGGTTTGGTCGGCGGATGTCCTGCACGTCCGATGTTCCAGCTTCCTTCTCCTCCTTCCTTCTGTTCCCTTTCCACCGCGATCTTTCCCGCCGGGCTATCCTTCCCGCTACCGCCTCCGGACTCCGCGCCACCCCATGCTCTACCGCANTATTATGAGTTGTCAACGTTGACCACACACAGCGGATTTCTTTGGTCAAAGGCAGTACATATGCCTACTTTGGTCGGTCATTGTGCATGGTAGCCACACCGTGCTTATACTGATTGAAGGTCGCTGTACTTGCTAGTTGAGAACTGATATTCACAGGCCATTGTTTCCCCCTCTTACCGTTTATGACTCGCATTATGGTTGGTGAATGTTGACCGCCCATATTGAAATTCTTTGGTCATGGTCAGTGATATATGCGTAGTTTGGTTGTTTGGTGTGCATAGTAGCCACACTGTGCCACTACGTATTGAAGTTATTTGTCCTTTCTAGTCGATACATAGGGTTCCCAAACCATTGTCTCTCCCTCTGACCATTTGTGACTCGTGTTATGAGTTGTCAATGTTGACCATACATAGTGGACTTCTTCGGTCATAGTCAGTGACATATGCATCCATTGGTTGGTCACTGTGCACGCTAGCCACGCCATGCCACTACTTGTTGGAAATATTTGTACTTGCTAGTTGATAACTAGTGTTCCCAAACCATGGTTTCCCAAACCATGGTTTTGTGACTCGTGTTATGAGTATTCAATGTTGAGCACACACTTTCAAATCCGTTTGGTCATGGTTAGTGACATATGCCTACTTTGGTTTGTCACTGTACATGGTTACCACGACTTGTCACTACGTATCGAAGGCCTATGTGCTTTCTAGTTGATACCTAGTGTTCCCAAACCATTTTTACCCCCTCTGAATATCTGCGATACCTCTTGTGAGTTGTCAACATTGACCACATGAAGTGAAACTATTTCATCATGGTCAGTGACATATGCATACTTTGGTTGGTCACTGTGCATTGGAGCCACACTGTGCCACTGCATATTGAAGGTATTTGTACATCCTAGTCAATAACTAGTATTCACAAACCATTATCTTCCACCCTGACCATTTCTAACTCGTGTTATGAGTTGTCAAAGTCTACCACACTTAGTGACATTATTTGGTCATGGTCAGTGACATAAGCCTGATTTGGTTGGTCATCGTGCATGGTATCCACACCGTGCCGCAACTTATTCAAGGTTCTTGTGCTTGCTAGTTGATACCTGGTGTTCCCAACCCATTGTCTCCCCCTCTGACCATTTATGACTCCTATTATGAGTTGTCAACGTTGACCACTCACAGCGGATTTCGTTGGTCAAAGGCAGTACATATGCCTACTTTGGTCGGGCATTGTGCATGGTAGCCACACTGTGCATATACTGATTGAAGGTTGCTGTACTTGCTAGTTGAAAACTGATATTCCCAGACCATTGTTCCCCCCTCTGACCGTTTGTGACTCATGTTATGGTTGATGAATGTTGACCACCCATATTGAAATTCTCTGGTCATGGTCAGTGGCATATGCCTAGTTTGGTTGTTTGGAGTGCATAGTAGCCATAACGTGCCACTATGTATTGAAGTTCTTAGTCGATACATAGGGTTCTTGAGTTGTCAATGTTGACCATACATAGTCAGTGACATATGCATCCTGTGGTTGGTCACTGTACACGCTAGCCACACTGTGCCACTACTTGTTGGAAATATTCATACTTGCTAGTTCATAACTAGTGTTCCCAACCCATGGTTTCCCCCACTGACCATTTTTCACTCGTGTGATGCCCCCAATTTTTCCGCGTTGTTGTTCTTCTCCGCGGATGATCCGGTTCCGCGCCGATCCGCGGAACACGCACTCTACCGCTACTGCTAGCCCTCGTACTCAAAGAGACAGCGACCGTTATCCGCGGGTCACAATCTTGGAGTGTCGGCGCAGACTCCTCACCGGTGAGTAACGCTCCGCGGTCCACTTCTTGCCACACGGGAGTCCACCACCTCGTGGCGTCCGACTCCTCTCCGCGGAAGCCTCGTTCCGCGGACGTGTGCAAGCAAGGGACCGCCTGCAGCTTCCTCCACTCGGACTCTTG
>SZWC01001058.1:8691-45746 GCA_023375785.1 Penium margaritaceum | reverse complement strand
TGCTGCATGTGGAGTGAGCGGATCATTCGGAGCGCAATCGTGGTGTGTGTGGCGCCGGTGTCCACGATGGCCACGAACTTGCGTCCATGTATCCACACGTAACACCATGCCACGTGGACCACAGATGGTGCGGATGGCCCAGGAATGAGCGCCGCTGGGGACCAGGAACGAGGAGAGCGTGCGGCGGCATCATGCACGCGAGCATGGGTGAGGAGGATGCATCTGGACAGCAGGCGGGTACCGATAATGTCTCCGGTCGTGCATGAGAGGCGGATACCAAGAGAGGAAAGGGATGGGTTGTGAGTGGTGAAGAGGGCTCGGAGACTCTCCACGGACTCAGGGGAATGAAGAAGGAAGTCGACTAAGGAGAGGGGATGGCGGTTCTCGAGGAGTGGGGTTGTGGTAATGGGAGTTGGTGGTTTGCGGGAGGTCTCGGTCCGTGATGCAGTGGTGGTAAGATGCGCGGTTCGGGACGGTGCATGGCGTTGGGGAAGATTGGGGGCGATCTCCTCAAGTGTCCATCCGCGGATCGCGGGGTTGTACCGTCGGGCGAGCTGGAGTCCTGACTTGGGGGTGGTGGGCAGGGTCTCCGCGGGTGCTTCTGCCGCTGTGGGGTCGAGTTCGTTCAGGAGTTGCAAAGCGACCTCCTGTTCATCCTCGTCAAATTCTCGCGCCACTCCCTCCCATTGTGCTTCAACGTTTGTTGGCAATGCCAGGATATCCGGGGAGTGTTCCGCGGTAACTGATGGCAGCGGGGAAGGTTCTGGCCAGTCAAGGCGTGGGAGTCGGCTAAGAGCGTCCGCGTTGCGGTTAGCGTTTGCAGGCTGGTACTTGATTTTCATGCTGTACCCTTGCAGGAGGAGTGCCCACTTGGCGAGGATGCCTTCATGATTCTGGGTGGTGAGGAGCCATTGGAGAGCCTGATGGTCCGTAAGGACCGTGAACGGCTTGCCATTTTTTATGTAGTCGCGGAAGTGTTGGAGGGCCCACAGGACAGCCAAGCACTCGCCCTTTACCGGTGGATACTTTCGTTCCCCCTCAGTGAGAGCGCGGCTGGCATATGCAATCACCTTCTGAGTCGGTTCCTGCACTGTCTGAGATAGGATAGCGCCCAACCCGTCCCTTGACCAGTCAGTAGTGATGGAGAATGGCAGGTTGAAGTCAGGGAACTCGAGCATAGGTGCCGTGACCAGGCGATGTTTGATCTCCTTCCAGGCATCCGCGCATTCTGGGGTCCAGTCAAAGGGCACGTCCTGGTGCGTCAGTTGCTGGAGTGGCTTGATGATGCGCACGTGATCGCGGACAAACTTTTGGTAGAAAGAGACGAAGCCCAGGAAGATCTTGACGTGTCCCGCGGATGTGGGCTGACGCCATTCTTGCACCGCTGCAATTTTCTCAGGGTCAGTTTTGATGCCATCCGCGCTCATCACGAAGCCAAGGAACTCGATTTCCGCGGCTCCAATGGAGCACTTGGCTGCTTTGAGCTTGAGGTTGGCTTTGCGGAGAGCAGCAAACACGGTGGCCAAGGATGAGAACAGCTCTTCGAAGCTGTGGGCCGCGACCATGATGTCGTCGATGTAGCAACTGACGTTGGGGATGCCGCGGAGGGTGGAGTCCATGACTCGTTGGAACGTCGCACTTGCATTGCGGAGTCCAAAGGGCATGCGTGTAAACGCGTACAGCCCCTCTGGCGTCACAAATGCTGTCTTGGCGATGGAGTCCGGGTGCATGGGGACAGCATGGAAGGCAGCCTTGACGTCCAGTTTTGCGAACCATCCGCGACCCTGTTGGCGCTCTTGTATGTCAATGATGAGGGGCATGGGGTATGCATCTTCTTCGGTCACTCGGTTGAGGTCGCGGAAGTCAACGCAAAATCGCTTGGATCCATCCGGCTTCCCTACGATGACCAAGTTGGCCCGCCAGGGGCTGACGATGGGGACGATCACCCCTTGCGCTTTGAGCTCCGCGAGCCCTTCCGTGATGATTTTCTCTTGATCAAGGAGGATGCGTCGCACCTTCTGTTTCGTGGGTGCGGAGTCCCCCGTGGAGATGACGTGAAACGCTTCCACGGCTCCTAAGTCAACTACGGATCCAGCAAAGATGTCCGCAAACGAGTCCAGCAAGTTGGAGAAGTCTTGCCGCTGCGTGAGTGAGAGTCGTGGGTTGAGCATGTGGTCCCATTTTGGTGGTGGTGGCGATACTGTCTCGCGGAGGGGATAAAAATCCTCTTCTTCCTCTAGTGGGATGCTAGTTCCAAAGACTCGTTGTCCCCTGTTCCATAATCCCAGGAGGTTGGTCTGTACGCCAGGCTCCGTGGACTCCTCCGCGCGGTCCTGCCAGTCGCGGGTTGAGACCTGCTCCACGACAGGTGCCTCCGCTGGAAGGGACTGGACTTTGCCCGAATGAGTTTGGGAGTCTTCGATCGCGGCATCCAGTAGGGAAAAGGATTCATCGCCGGTGACAGGGAGTGTTACCCTGTCACCAATGGTAATGGGGCAGTACGTTTCTTCTCCAGACGCGGAACTCAGCTGCATGATTCCCAGGGAGAAGATGAGATTGGCTTGCCGTGGCACTAAGTAATCCATGCCCAGGAGTACGTCATACGTTTGCGCTCGCGTGACTTGGACGTTCACTGGTTCATGAAGGGACCCCACTTGTATGGGAAGGTCGTGGACTTCCCCGTCTCCCTGGTCCATCCCACCCGCCGAGTTAGTGAACATGCAGCGTGTAGGAAGCGTGCGGTCCGCCTATCCGACCACGAGGAGGACGCGGAACGCCACGGTGGTATGGGTGGCTCCCGTGTCGATGATGGCCAAAAACTTCCTTCCACAGATCCAGACCACACAGCAGGCAACCTCGTAGTGGCTGTCGTCCTGTCGCGGTGGTTCCAGAGGCTGTGGTGCCCATCCCCATTCTTCGTCCGCGAGACCTAGGGCCAGCGATGCTTCGGGTACCGCGCGACGAGTGTTCATTGTACCGGGAGTTGTCGTGACGCAGTTGAGGGAGATCCCCACAGCTCGGAGGCGTTGGTTAGCCCGGGAAAACTCCTCCTTCAGGCGCGGTACCAGCTCAGGGTGGATGCGGAGAAACACAAAGAAATTGACTTCCGCAACTGGGGTGGTAAAGAGTCGCTGGACGGGGTCAGTGGTTTCCTCCGCGATCGTGGTAGGCGCTTGTGCAGGCAAAGGCGGTTGCTCCTCTATCGGGGTTGATGGCTTCACCTGTCGTTTCTTTCCTGGTGCGACGGTGCGGTGTACAATGGCCTCCTGGAACCGCTCCTCCGCTTCCTCAGCCTTGCGTCTCAAATCCTCCTGTACCCTGGCTGCCTCCTGCAGGTTCCATCCGCACAGACCCAGTTTCTGAGCGATGAGGTTCATCTCTTCTGTAGTGGGGGGCACCTCTGTGGTCTCGTCCACTGCCATTGGTAATCCCAATTTGACGTTGCGGGCTCCGCTTGCAGGGTTCGCGGATGTCGGTGGGTTGGGCAAGATGCCCTGACCGCCGGGGGTAACTTGAGGTGGATGTTCCGGTGCCGGCCTTGCCTGCTGCTGTTGCTGCGGCCCTGGCCATGCCTGATTGTAATATTGCTGCCACTGCTGCACCATGGGATCGTGAGCAGGCGGTTCGGGGCGCGGTGCCGTCTGCCGCTTCCGCGGGCAGTCTCGGGCGATGTGCTCCAAACTCTGACACGTGTAGCAAGCTTTTGGCTTTTGCTGCTGCAGAGGATGCGCGTGTGAGGATGTTGTGGTATCGCTGCCCTGGTATTGTCGGGTGGACCGCTGCCGGGTGAAGATGGCTGTGGCGTCTTGGACCGCCTCTTGGAGGGACAGGTAGCGGTCAGCAATCATCAGACTGCTGATCTCATCTAGGAGTGCGCGGATGAGATTCTGTAGCAAGACCC
Organism: Penium margaritaceum; assembly: GCA_023375785.1. Taxonomy (NCBI): domain Eukaryota; kingdom Viridiplantae; phylum Streptophyta; class Zygnematophyceae; order Desmidiales; family Peniaceae; genus Penium; species Penium margaritaceum. The sequence goes on along the minus strand of SZWC01001058.1, from coordinate 41,845 downwards.
AAAGCGGCAGACCTTCCCCTTGCGAGCTTTTAGCCACAGAGGCCCAGGTGAGGAACTGATCCAGAAATCGGCGGATGTCCTCATCCTTGCGCATCACCTCTTTCTCAATTTTCCGCAGCGCTTCTTCTTTCGTCAATTTTTTGAAGCGTTCGATGAGGGCGTTGCCGAAGTCCTCGAACGACGGGAAGGGGGCTCGCGCATTGTACCAATCCGCTGCCGCCCCTTGGAGGTGCAGCTCTGCGGTAGCGAGACATAGGTCGGGTGGAATCCGGCCAATACTGGCATAGAGAGTGATCTGTTTAAGCCAGACCCAGGGGTCTTCCTCCGGGGCACCCTTGAAGGAGTCTAATCGGGGAATGTTGGCGGGCTCGGAGCGGATGTGCTATAGCTGTGGTACGCTGCTGCGGTTAGCGGCCAATGCAGTTGCAGCATGCGATACCAGAAGTCTTGCAGATGGAGCCGCGGAGTATCCAGTCGTAGGGACCGGCATCTGTGGTTGTCCCGCGGTCGTGGGAAGACTGACTTGCGTGGAAGGGGGAACCATGTACCAGGAAGAGGGGGTGGTTGTGGAGGCAGTGTAGGGTGTTGAGAAGAATGCTGTCCCAGGCGGCGGGACCGGGGTCCCCTGCACTGGTACTGCCGCTGTTTGCGGTACCCAATACATCTGAGCCGGTGGGGCTGCAGCTGAGGCGTGGGGGTGAATTGCTGGTCCCGCGCTGGTAGTCAGGTGCGGGTTCCCAGGTAGCTGCTGTGGGGGCAGGTACACGTTGCTCTGTGCGGCCTGTGTTGGCAATGGGGTCTGGTGGGTCCCTCCAACTGGCGTTACTCCAACTGGCTGCTGGTGGGGGAGCTGCTGATAGGTGAGCATGGGCATCTGCGATATCATGTTGGGCACAAGCGTGTGTGGCACCACTCCAACCGCCACTGGGCCCATCTGCTGCTACGCCTGGTGTGTCCACAGTGCTTGTGTGACCGCGGGAGACTGTGTTATGTTCGCTGGCTGTGCTCCACTTCCAACCGTCTGCTGCTGATGGCTCGTTTGCGGAGTCACGGTTGGGAGAGGCGGAGGCGGGTTTCTTTGCTGGACCGTTCCGCCTCCGGTCTGAGGTATCTGTGGTGGCGGCTGCGTGATCGTGGGCGGCCCTGCCATCGCCCCCACCTGCACCATGAGCTGTGGTGGCAGATGCGGTGGTTGCTGTAATCCCACCGCAGGTGGGTGTGGCATGGTCGCCACCTGTGTAGTGCTCCTCATCTGCTGCTGTGGTGGTGCATTTGGCGTCGGCGGCTGTGGGGGCGCCCCGGTTGGCAGGGTGGCCGGGTTCTACTGTGACGCGGAGAGCTGTTGCGCCGAACTTGTCTGACCATCCGTGTGCTGCTGCCGCGGGTACTTCGGTGGTTGGGTCGTTCCAACCAACTGGGGTTGCGTGGCGGCTCCTGTTCCCACGAGCAGCGGGGTCTGGTTCACGGGGAAGTGGTTCACTGGTGATCGTGCGGCTTCTGGTGCCTGCGCGGACACAGACGTCCCCTTCCACAGGACCCCCGTGACCTGCTCCGATGTGGCCATCGGCTGCTGCTTCAGGGCGTGCACAGGTGGTTCCGCGGCCGGGACCCCCAGGGTTGCCCCTTCCACCTGATACAGCGGATTCATGTCCTGGGGCATCCCAAGGTTGGGGACAGGGAACCGCACCTGTTGCAGCCGCGCTGAGATTTGCTGTTCATCTGGTGTTGGTGCTTCGGGGACTCCTGAATCCTGGGGGCTCAGGGGTAAGGGCTGCGGATGCACAGGTGAGTCTGCGAGTTGTGGCTCCGCCTTGCCGGGAATCTGCTGCTGCTGTCCGCCACAACGCCGATACACCAATCCGCGGAAGGCCTCGGGACTTCCACCACCGGAAGATGCCTCCAGTGAAGGTGGTGCGTCGGAGAACCATCGTGCCCCAAGTGGCATGTTCTGCTGGCTCTCCTGCCCCTGGTGATGCTGGGCTGAGACATGACAGGCAGAGCTGTGGATGCTCTCCACCTCCGCGCGTTTGCCCAGTGTATCCATAATACGGCGTCAGTGTAGCTGCTCCAACCACTCAGTTACTCGTCAGTGCTGGGTGAGTGGATCGGGGCCTGGTGAGGAACTGACTGGCGTGCGGGACGGTACTGAGGTATCCCTGCTTCCCGCGGAGGTCGCGGCTCGTCGTGGCAGGAAGCACCGCGCCGATGGTTGCTGTTGCCGTCGTCCAACGTCCTGATGCACGAAACTGGCTGCCGACATCAATGACTGATCTGAAGGGCACGTGCAGTTCTGCTGGAAAAGAGCAAAGAACTCTCCACGCTCACCGCACCATGAGACTGATACCCCCAATTTTTCCGCGTTGTTGTTCTTCTCCGCGGATGATCCGGTTCCGCGCCGATCCNCCTCACCGGTGAGTAACGCTCCGCGGTCCACTTCTTGCCACACGGGAGTCCACCACCTCGTGGCGTCCGACTCCTCTCCGCGGAAGCCTCGTTCCGCGGACGTGTGCAAGCAAGGGACCGCCTGCAGCTTCCTCCACTCGGACTCTTGATTCTTCACGCACTTAACTCCTAGATCCGCGGACCACGCTCCGCGGGCAATTGAGGGTTGGAGGGCGGAGGGCGGGACACAGGAATGAGAACAGGCCAAGGACTTTGATAACGCTGATTGCGGAGTACACAGGATGCTCTCGAAATGCAAGCAAGTCTGAGTTACACTTGTGCTACTGCCAGTCAGGCCTTTTTCTACTTGGGACTCCGCACAACGTTATTACACACTGTCGGTCTTATCCCTCTCAAACTGACCTACTTCCCTTTCTTGGACTCCTCGCGGTGCGACTACGCATCGCGGGTCTTGTCCTCACACATCCTATCTTCTACCGGTCGCTTTTCTTCATCCGCAGCCCGTGCACGCGGTTCTTCGTATTCTTCCTTGAATCTTCCATCTCCGCGATGTGCCCTCCCATCTCTCCTCCTGGATTGCCGCTGTCAGCCTTGTGTTCTGAATGGTCGCGCTCCTGCCACCGTTCTCCTGTTGCTTGGTTTGGTCGGCGGATGTCCTGCACGTCCGATGTTCCAGCTTCCTTCTCCTCCTTCCTTCTGTTCCCTTTCCACCGCGATCTTTCCCGCCGGGCTATCCTTCCCGCTACCGCCTCCGGACTCCGCGCCACCCCATGCTCTACCGCACCTTGGTGCGGGAGCCAGCTTTCCACGCGTGTCCTTCCGTGCTTGTTGCTCTTGGCAGGGTCTTGTCCGCAGATCTACCGATCCGCGGAGCTGGCTTTCCGCGGATACATCTTTTCCCCCGCGGAGCTGCGGTGGATTTCCACCTGACACTGATGCCCCCAACCCCCCTCTTTCTCAAGACTCTGCCCCAGTTGTCAATGTTGACCATACATAGTCTGTGACATATGCATCCTTTGGTTGGTCACTGTACACGCTAGCCACACTGTGCCACTACTTGTTGGAAATATTCATACTTGCTAGTTCATAACTAGTGTTCCCAACCCATGGTTTCCCCCACTGACCATTTGTGACTCGTGTTATGATTTTTCAACGTTGACCACACACTGTCAAATCCGTTTGGTCATGGTTAGTTACATATGCCTACTTTGGTTTGTCACTGTACATGGTGAACACGTAGTGTCACTACGTATCGAAGGTCTTTGTGCTGTCTAGTTGATAGCTAGTGTTCCCAAACTATTGTTCCCCCCTCTGAATATCTTTAACACGTGTTGTGAGTTGTCCACATTGACCACATGAAGTATTTTTTTTTTCATGGTCAGTGACATATGCATACTTTGGTTGGTCACTGTACATTGTAGCCACACTATCCCACTGCATATTGAAGGTATTGTATTTTCTATTCGATGACTATTATTCAAAAACCATTATCTTCCACCCTGAGCATTTGTGACTCGTGTTATGAGTTGTCAAAGTTTACCACACTTAGTGAAATTATTTGGTCATGGTCAGTGACATATGCCTGTTTTGGTTGGTCAATGTGCATGGTATTCTCACTGTGCCACAACGTATTTAAGCCCCTTGTGCTTGCTATTTGATACTTGGTGTTCCCAAACCATTGTCTCCCCCTCTGACTATTTGTGATTTGCGTTATGAGTTGTCAACGTTGACTACACACAGCGGATTTCTTCGGCCGAAGGCAGTACATGTGCCTAGTTTGGTCGGTCATTCAGCATGGTAGCCACACCGTGCTACAACTGACTGAAGGTCGTACTTGCTTGTTGAGAACTGATATTCCCGTAGCATTGTTTCATATCCTGACCGTTTGTGACTCATGTTATGGTTGGTCAATGTTGGCCACCCATGTTGAAATTCTCTGGTCATGATCAGTGACATATGCCTAGTTTGGTTGTTTGGTGTGCATAAAGCAACACTGTGCCACTACGTATTGAAGTTCTGTGTCCTTTCTAAATGATACATAGGGTTCCCAAACCATTATCTCACCCTCTGGCCATTTTTGACTCGTGGTGTGAGTTGTCAATGTTGAACACACATTGTGGACTTCTTCGGTCATAGTCAGTGACGTATGCATCCTTTGGTTGGTCACTGTGTATGCTAGCCATACCGTGCCACTGCTTGTTGAAGGTCTTAGTACTTGCTAGTTGATAACTAGTGTTCCCAATCCATTGTTTCCCCCTCTGACCATTTGTGACTCGTGTTATGCATTTTCAACATTGACACCACACTGTGAATTTCTTTTGGTCATGGTCAGAGACATATGCCTACTTTGGTTTGTCAGTGTACATGGTTACCACGCTGTGTCACTACGTAATGAAGGTCTCCATGCTTTCTAGTTGATAGCTAGTGTTCCCAAACCATTGTTACTCCCATCTGAATATCTGTGACTCGTGCTGTGAGTTGTCAACATTGACCACATGAAGTGAAATTCTTTGGTCATGGTCAGTGATATATGCATACTTTGGTTGGTCACTGTGCATTGTAGCCACACTGTGCCACTACATATTAAAGGTATTTGGACTTGCTAGTTGATAACTAGTATTTAGAAACCATTATCTTCCACTCTGACCATTCGTGACTCGTGTTATGAGTTGTCAAAGTTTACCCTACATGGTGATATTCTTTGGTCATGGCCAGTGACATATGCATACCTTGGTTGGTCATCGTGCATGGTATCCACACCGTGCCACAACATATTGAAGGTCATTGTGCTTGCTAGTTGATACCTGGTGTTCCAAAGCAATTGTTTCCCCCTCTGACTATTTGTGACTCGTATTATAAGTTGTAATGTTGACCACACACAGCGGATTTCTTTGGTCAAAGGCAGTACATATGCTTACTTTGGTCCGTCATTGGGCATGGTCGCCACAGCTTTCTTATACTGATTGAAGGCCGCTGTACTTGCTAGTTGAGAACTGATATTCGTGGACCATTGTTTCCCTCCTCTTACTGTATGTGACTCGTGTTATGGTTGGTGAATGTTGACCACCCATATTGAAGTTATGTTGTCATGGTTGGTGACATATGCCTAGTTTGGTTGTTTGGTGTGCATAGTAGCCACACCGTGCCACTACGTATTGAAGTTATCTGTCCGTTCTAGTCCATCCATAGGGTTCCCAAACCATTGTTTCTCCTTCTGACCATTTTTGAGTCGTGTTATGAGTTGTCAATGTTCACCACACATAGTGGACTTCTTTGGTCATAATCAGTGACGTATAAATCCGTTGGTTGGTCATTTTGCACGCTTGCCACACCATGCCACTACTTGATGAAGTTCTTCGTACTTGCTAGTTGATAACTAGTGTTCCCAACCCATTGTTTCCCCCTCTGACCATTTCTGACTTGTGTGATGAGTTTTCAATGTTGACCACACACTGTGAAATTCGTTTGGTCATGGTTAGTGACATATGCCTACTTTGGTTTGTCACTGTACATAGTTACCACACCATATCACTACGTATTGAAGGAATTTGTGATTTCTAGTTGATAGCTAGTGTTCCCAAATCATTGTTATCCCCCTTTGACTATCTGTGACTTGTGTTGTGAGTTGTCTACATTGACCTCATGAAGTGAAATTCGTTGGTCATGGTCAGTGACATATGCATACTTTGGTTGGTGACTGTGCATTGTAGCCACATGGTTCCACTACATATTGAAGGTATTTGTACCTGCTGGTCGATAACTAGTATTCACAAACCATTCTCTTCCACCCTGACAATGTGTGACTCATGTTATGCGTTGTCAAAGTTTACCACAAGTTGTGACATTATCTGGTCATGGTCAGTGACATATGCCTACTTTGGTTGGTCATCGTGCATGGTATGCACACCATGCCACAACTCATTGAAGGTCCTTGTGCTTGTTTGTTGATACCTGGTGTTCCCAAACCATTTTCTCCCCTCTGACCATTTGTGACTCCTATTATGAGTTGTCAACGTTGACCACACACAGCTGCTTTCTTTGGTCAAAGTCCGTACATATGCTTACGTTGGTCGGTCATTGTGCATGGTAGCCACAATGTGCTTATACTGATTGAAGGTCGCTGTAGTTGCTACTTGAGAAAAGATATTCCCAGACCATTGTTTCGCCCTCTGACCGTTTGTGACTCCTGTTATGGTTGGTGAATTTTGACCACCCATATTGAAATTCTCTGGTCATGGTCAGTGACATATGCCTGGTTTGGTTGTTTGGTGTGCATAGTAGCCACAACGTGCCATTACGTATTGAAGTTCTGTGTCCTTTATAGTCAATACATAGGGTTCCCAAACCATTGTCTCTCCCTCTGAACATTTGTGACTCGTGTTATGAGTTGTCAATTTTCACCATACATAGTGGACTTCTTCGGTCATAGTCAGTGACATATGCATCCTTTGGTTGGTCACTGTGCACGCTAGCCACACCGCGCCACTACTTGTTGGAAATCTTTCTACTTGCTAGTTGATAATTAGTGTTTCCATTCCAATGGTTTCCCCTACTGGCCAATTGTGACTCGTGTTATGAGTTTTAAACGTTGACCACACACTGCCAAATCTGTTTCGTCATGGTTAGTGACCTATGCCTACTTTGGTTTGTCACTGTACATGGTTACCACGCCGTGTCACTACGCATCGAAGGTCTTTGTGCTTTCTAGTTGATAACTAGTGTTCCCAAACCATTGTTACCCCTTCTGAATATCTGTGACTCGTGTTGCAAGTTGTCAACATTGACCACATGAAGTGAAATTCTTTCGTTATGCTCAGTGACACATGCATACTTTAGTTGGTCACTGTGCATTGTAGCCACACTATGCCACTACATATTGAATGTATTTGTACTTTGTAGTTGATAACTAGTATTCACAAACCATTATCTTCCACCCTGACCATTTGTGACTCGTGTTATGAGTTGTCAAAGTTTACCACACTTAGTGACACTATTTGGTCATGGTCAGTGACATTACCTACTTTGGTTGCTCATCATGCATGGTATCCACACCGTGCCACAATGTTTTGAAGCCCCTTGTGCTTGCTATTTGATACTTGGTGTGCCCAAACCATTGTTTCCCCCTCTGACCATTTGTGACTCGTATTATGTGTTGTCAACGTTGACCACACACAGCGGATTTCTTTGGTCAAAGGCAGTACATATGCCTGCTTGGGTCGGTCATTGTGCATGGTAGCCACACCGTGCTACTACTGACTGAAGGTCGTTGTACTTGCTAGTTGATAACTGATATTCCCATAGCATTGTTTCCTCTCCTGACCGTTTGTGACTCGTTTTATGGTTGGTCAACGTTGGCCACCCATTTTGAAATTCTCTGGTCATGATCAGTGACATATGCCTAGTTTGGTTGTTTGGTGTGCATATTAGCTACACTGTGCCACTACGTATTGGAGTTCTTTGTCCTTTCTAGTCAATACATAGGGTTCCCAAACCATTCTCTCTTCCTTTGACCATTTGTGACTCATAGTATGAGTTGTCAATGTTGACCACACATAGTGGACTTCTTCGGTCATAGTCAGTGACGTATGTATCCTTTGGTTGGTCACTGTGCACATTAGCCATACCGTGCCACTACTTGTTGAAGTTCTTTGTACTTGCTAGTTGATAACTAGTGTTCCCAACCCATTGTTTCCCCCTCTGACCATGTGTGACTCGTGTTATGCGTTTTCAAGGTTGACCACACACTGTGAAATTCTTTTGGTCATGGTTAGTGACATATGCCTACTTTGGGTTGTCACTGTACATGGTTACCACGCCGTTTCACTGCAGATTGAAGGTCTCCGGGCTTTCTAGTTGATGGCTAGTGTTCCCAAACCATTGTTACCCCCTCTGAATATGTGTGACTTGTGTTGTGAGTTGTCAATATTGACCACATGAAGTGAAATTCTTTGGTCATGGTCTGTGAAATATGTATACTTTGGTTGGTCACTGTTTATTGTAGCCACACTGTGCCACTACATATTGAAGGTATTTGTACTTTGTAGTTGATAGCTAATATTCATAAACCATTATCATCCACTCTGACCATTTGTGACTCGTGTTATGAGTTGTCAAATGTTTACCACACATGGTGATATTCTTTGGACATGGCCAGTGACATATGCATACCTTGGTTGGTCATCGTGCATGGTATCTACACCGTGCCACAACGTATTAAAGGTCATTGTGCTTACTAGTTGATACCTGGTGTTCCCAAACAATTGTTTCTCCTTCTTACTATTTGGGACACGTATTATGAGTTGTCAACGCTGACCACACAGAGCGGATTTCTTCGGTCAAAGGCAGTACATATGCCTACTTTGGTCGGTCATTGTGTATAGTAGCCACACCGTGCTACTATCAATTGAAGGTGGTTGTACTTGCTAGTTGAGAACTGATATTCCCAGACCATTGTTTCCCCCTCTTACCGTTTGTGACTCGTGTTATGGTTGGTGAACGTTGACAATCCATATTGAAATTCTTTGGTCATGGTCAGTGACATTTGCCTAGTTTGGTTTTTTGGTGTACATAGTAGCCACACCGTGCCACTACGTATTGAAGTTATTTGTCCTTTCTAGTCCATGGATAGGGTTCCCAAACCATTGTCTCTCCCTTTGACCATTTGTGACTCGTGTCATGAGTTGTCAATGTTGACCACACATGGTGGACTTATTTGGTCATAATCAGTGACGTATTCATCCGTTCGTTTGTCACTGTGCACGCTAGCCACACCGTGCCACTACTTGTTGAAGTTCTTTGTACTTGCTAGTTGATAACTAGTGTTCCCAACCCATGGTTTCCCCCTCTGACCGTTTGTGATTCGTGTGATGAGTTTCCAACGTTGACCACACACTGTGAAATTCGTTTGGTCATGGTTAGTGACATATGCCTACTTTGGTTTGTCACTGTACATGGTTAGCACACCGTGTCACTACGTATTGCAGGTATTTGTGCTTTCTAGCTAATAGCTAGTGTTCCCAAACATATGTTACCCCCCTTTGACTATCTGTGACTCGTGTTGGGGGTTTTCAACCCTGACCACATGAAGTGAAATTCGTTGGTCACGGTCAGTGACATATGCATAGTTTGGTTGGTCACTGTGCATTGTAGCCACACTGTGCCACTACATTTTAAAGGTATTCATACTTGCTAGTCAATAACTAGTATTCACAAGCCATTATCTTCCACTCTGACCATTTGTGACTCGTGTTATGATTTGTCAACGTTTACCACACATGGTGATATTCTTTGGTCATGGCCAGTGATATATGCATACCTTGGTTGACCATCGTGCATGGTATCCACACTGTGCCACAACGTATTGAAGGTCATTGTGCTTGCTAGTTTATACCTGGTGTTCCCAAACAATTGTTTCCCCCCCTGACTATGTGTGACTTGTAATATGAGTTGTCAACGTTGACCACACACAGCGGATTTCTTTGGTCAAAAGCAGTACATATGCCTACTTTGGTCGGTCATTGTGCATAGAAGCCACACCGTGCTTATACTGATTGAAGGTCGTTGTACATGCTAGTAGAGAACTGATATTCCCGGACCATTGTTTCCCACTCTTACCGTTTGTGACTCGTGTTATGGTTGGTGAACGTTGACCACCCATATTGAAATTCGTTGGTCATGGTCAGTGACATATGACCAGTTTGGTTGTATGGTGTGCATAGTAGCCACACCGTGCCACTACGTATTGAAGTTATTTTTCCTTTCTAGTCCATCATTAGGGTTCCCAAACCATTGTCTCTCCCTCTGACCATTTGTGACTTGTGTTATGAGTTGTCAATGTTGACCACACATAGTGGACTTCTTTGGTCATAATCAGTGAGGTATTCATATGTTGGTTGGTCACTCTGCACGCTAGCCACATCGTGCCACTACTTGTTAAAGTTCATCGTACTTGCTAGTTGATGACTAGTGTTCCCAACCCATTGTTTCCCCCACTGTCCATTTGTGACTCGTGTGATGAGTTTTCAACGTTGACCACACACTGTGAAATTTGTTTGGTCATGGTTAGTGACATATGCCTACTTTGGTTTGTCACTGTACATGGTTACCACACCGTGTCACTACGTATTGAAAGTATTTGTGCTTTATAGTTAATAGCTAGTGTTCCCAAACCATTGTTACCCCCTTTTGACTATATGTGACTCGTGTTGTGAGTTTTCAACCTTGACCACATGAAGTGAAATTCGTTGGTCATGGTCAGTGTCATGCATACTATGGTTGGTCACTGTGCATTGTAGCCACACTGTGCCACTACATATTGAAGGTATTTGTACCTGCTAGTCAATAACTAGTATTCACAGACCATTCTCCTCCACCCTGACCATTTGTGACTCGTGTTATGCGTTGTCAAAGTTTGCCACAAGTGGTGACATTATTTGGTTATGGTCAGTGACATATGCCCACTTTGCTTGGTCATCGTGCATGGTATCCACACCGTGCCACAACTTATTGAATTTCCTTGTGCTTGCTATTTGATACCTGGTGTTCCCAAACAATTGTCTCCCCCTCTGACCATTTGTGACTCCGATTATGAGTTGTCAACCTTGACCACACACAGCTGATTTCTTTGGTCAAAGGCAGTACATATGCTTACGTTTGTCGGTCATTGTTCATGGTAGCCACACCGTGCTTATACTGATTGAAGGTCGCTGTTCCTGCTAGTTGAGAACTGATATTCCCAGACCATTGTTTCCCCCTCTGACCGTTTATCACTCGTGTTATGGTTTGTGAATGTTGACCACCCACATTGAAATTATCCGGTCATGGTCAGTGACATATGCCTAGTTTGGTTGTTTGGTGTGCATAGTAGCCATAACGTGCCACTACATATTGAATTTCTTTGTCCTTTCTAGTCAATAAATAGGGTTCCAAAACCATTGTCTCTTCCTCTGACCATTTGTGACTCCTGTTATGAGTTGTCAATGTTGACCATACATAGTGGACTTCTTCGGTCATAGTCAGTGACATATGCATCCTTTGGTTGGTCACTCTGCACGCTAGCCACACCGTGCCACTACTTGTTGGAAATCTTTCTACTTGCTAGTTGATAACTAGTGTTCCCAACCCATGGTTTCCCCTACTGACCAATTGTGACTCGTGTTATGCATTTTCAATGTTGACCACACACTGTCAAATCCGTTGCGTCATGGTTAGTGACATATGCCTACTTTGGTTTGTCACTGTACATGGTTACCACGCCGTGTCACTACGTATCAAAGGTCTTTGTGCTTTCTAGTTGATATCTAGTGTTCACAAACCATTGTTACCCCCTCTGAATATCTGTGACTCGTGTTGCGAGTTGTCAACATTGACCACATGAAGTGAAATTATTTTGTCATGGTCAGTGACATATGCATACTTTGGTTGGTCAATGTGCATTATAGCCACAATTTGCCACTACATATTGAATGTGTTTGTACTTTCTAGCCAATACCTAGTATTCACAAACCATTATCTTCCACCCTGACCATTTGTGACTCGTGTTATGAGTTGTCAAAGTATACCACACTTAATGACATGATTTGGTGATGGTCAATGACATTTGCCTACTTTGGTTGGTCATTGTGCATGGTATCCACACCGTGCCACAACGTACTGAAGCCCCTTGTGCTTGCTATTAATACTTGGTGTTCCCAAACCATTGTTTCTCCCACTGACCATTTGTGACTTATATTATGAGTTGTCAACGTTTACCACACACAGCGGATTTCTTTGGTCAAAGGCAGTACATATACCTGCTTTAGACGGTCATTGTGCATGGTAGCCACACCGTGCTACTACTGACTGAAGGTCGTTGTACTTGCTAGTTGAGAACTGATATTCCATGACCATTTTCCCCCTTCTGACCGTTTGTGACTCGTGTTATGGTTGGTGAATGTTGACCACCCATATTGAAGTTATCTGGTCATGGTCAGTGACATATGCCTAGTTTGTTTGTTTGGTGTTCATAGTAGCCACAACGTGCCACTACGTATTGAAGTTCTTTGTCTTTTCTAGTCGATACATAGGGTTCCCAAACCATTGTCTCTCCCTCTCACCATGTGTGACTCGTGTTATGAGTTGTCAATGTTGACCATACATAGTGGACATCTTCGGTCATAGTCAGTGACATATGCATCCATTGGTTGGTCACTGTGCACGCTAGCCACACCGTGCCACTACTTGTTGTAAATCTTTCTACCTGCTAGTTCATAACTAGTGTTCCCAACCCAAGGTTTCTCCTCTTGACCATTTTTGACTCGTGTTATGAGTTCTCAACGTTGACCACACACTGTCAAATCCGTTTGGTCATGGTTAGTGACATATGCCTACTTTGGTTTGTCACTATACATGGTTACCACGCCGTGTTACTGCGTATCAAAAGTCTTTGTGCTTTCTAGTTGATAGCTAGTGTTCCCAAACCATTGTTCCCCCCTCTGAATAGCTGTGACTCGTGTTGTGAGTTGTCAACATTGACCACATGAAGTGAAATTCTTTCGTCATGGTCAGTGACATATGCATCCTTTGCTTGGTCACTGTTCATTGTAGCCACACTGTGCCACTACATATTGTATTTGTACTTTCTAGTGGATAACTGTTATTCACAAACCATTATCTTCCACCCTGACCGTTTGTGACTCGTGTTATGAGTTGCAAATGTTTACCACACTTAGTGACATTATTTGGTCATGGTCAGTGACATATGCCTATTTTGGTTGGTCATTGTGCATGGTATCCTCACCGTACCACAACATGTTAAAGCCCCTTGTGCTTACTATTTGATACTTGGTGTTCCCAAACCATTGTTCCTCCCTCTGACCATTTGTGACTCGTATTATGAGTAATCAACTTTGACCACACAGAGCGGATTTCTTTGGTCAAAGGCAGTACATATGCATACTTTTGTCGGTCATTGTGCATGGTAGCCACACCGTGCTACTACTGACTGAAGGGCGTTATACTTGCTAGTTGAGAACTGATATTCCCATAGCATTGTTTCCTCTCCTGAACGTTTGTGACTCGTGTTATCGTTGGTCAACGTTGGCAACCCATACTGAAATTCTCTGGTCATGATCAGTGACATATGCCTGGTTTGGTTGTTTGGTGTGCATATTAGCCACACCGTGCCACTACGTATTGAAGTTCTTTGTCCTTTCTAGTCAATACAGAGGGTTCCCAAACCATTGTCTCTCCCTCTGACCATTTGTGACTCGTGGTGTGAGTTGTCAATGTTGACCACACGTTGTGGACTTCTTCGGTCATAGTCAATGACCTATGCATCCTTTGGTTGGTCACTGTGCACGCTAGCCATACCGTGCCACTGCTTGTTGAAGTTCTTTGTACTTGCTTGTTGATAACTAGTGATCCCAACCCATTGCTTCCCCCTCTGACCATTTGTGACTCGTGTTATGCGTTTTCAACATTGACCACACACTGTGAAATTCTTTTGGTCATGGTTAGTGACATATGCCTACTTTGGTTTGTCACTGTACATGGTTACCACGACATGTCACTGCGTATTGAAGGTCTCCATGCTTTCTAGTTGATAGCTATTGTTCCTAAACCATTGTTATCCCCTCTGAATATATGTGACTCGTGTTGTGAGTTGTCAACATTGACCACATGAAGTGAAATTCTTTGGTCATAGTCAGTGACATATGCATACTTTGGTTGTTCACCGTGCATTGTAGCCACACAGTGCCACTAAAAATTGAAGGTATTTGTACTTGCTAGTCGATAACTAGTATTTAGAAACCATTATCTTCCACTCCGACCATTTGTGACTCGTGTTATGAGTTGTCCAAGTTTACCACACATGGTGATATTCTTTGGTCATGGCCAGTGACATATGCATACCTTGGTTGGTCATCGTGCATGGTATCCACACCGTGCCACAATGTATTGGGGGTCATTGTTCTTGCTAGTTGATACCTGGTGTTCCCAAATAATTGTTTCCCCCTTTGACTATGTGTGACTCGTATTATGAGTTGTCAACGTTGACCACACACAGCGGATTTCTTTGGTCAAAGGCAGTTAATATGCCTACTTTGGTCCGTCATTGTGCATGGTAGCCACACCATGCCTATACTGATTGAAGGCTGCTCTACTTGCTAGTTGAGAACTGATATTTCCAGACCATTGTTTCCCCCTCTTACCGTTTGTGACTCGTGTTATGGATGGTGAACGTTGACCACCCATATTGAAATTCTATGGTCATTGTCAGTGACATATGCGCAGTTTGGTTGTTTGGTGTGCGTAGTAGCCACACCGTGCCACTACATATTGACGTTGCTTTTTCCTTTCTAGTCCAGGCATAGGGTTCCCAAACCATTGTCTCTCCATCTGACCATTTGTGACTTGTGTTATGAGTTGTCAATGTTGACCACACATAGTGGACTTGTTTGGTCATAATCAGTGACGTATTCATCCGTTGGTTGGTCACTCTGCACGCTAGCCACACCATGCCACTACTTGTTAAACTTCTTGGTACTTGCTAGTTGATAACTTGTGTTCCCTACTCATTGTTTCCCCTTGTGACCATTTGTGACTCGTGTGATGAGTTTTCAAGGTTGACCACACACTGTGAAATTTGTTTGGTCATGGTTAGTGACATATGCCTACTTTGGTTTGTCACTGTACATGGTTACCACACCGTGTCACTACGTATTGAAGGAATTTGTGCTTTCTAGTTAATAGCTAGTGTTCCCAAACCATTCTTACCCCCCTTTGACTATCTGTGACCCGTGTTGTGAGTTTTCAACCCTGACCACATGAAGTTAAATTTGTTGGTCATGGTCAGTGACATATGCATGCTTTGGTTGGTCACTGTGCATTGTAGCCACACTGTGCCACTACGTATTGAAGGTATTTGTACCTGCTAGTCGATAACTAGTATTCACAAACCATTATCTTCCACCCTGATGATTTGTGACTCGTGTTATGCGTTGTCAACGTTTACCACTCGTAGTGACATTATTTGGTCATGGTCAGTGACATATGCCTTCTTTGGTTGGTCATCGTGCATGGTATCCATACCGTGCCACAACGTATTGAAGGTCCTTGTGCTTGCTAGTTGGAACCTGGTATTCCCAAACCATTGTCTCCCCCTCTCACCATTTGTGACTCCAATTATGAGTTGTCAACGTTGACCACACACAGCGGATTTCTTTGGTCAAAGGCAGTACATATGCTTACGTTGGTCGGTCATTGTGCATGGTAGCCACACCGTGCTTATACTGATTGAAGGTCGCTGTACTTACTAGTTGAGAACTGATATATCCAGACCATTGTTTCCCCCTCTGACCGTTTGTGACTCGTGTTATGGTTGGTGAATGTTGACCACCCATATTGAAATTCTCCGGTCATGGTCAGTGACATATACCTAGTTTGGTTGTTTGGTGTGCATAGTAGCCTCAACGTGCCACTAAGTATTGAAGTTTTTTGTCCTTTCTAGTCGATACATAGGGTTCCCAAACCATTGTCTCACCCTCTGACCATTTGTGACTTGTGTTATTAGTTGTCAATGTTGACCACACATAGTGGACTTCTTCCGTCGTTGTCAGTGACACATGCATCCTTTGGTTGATCACTGTGCATGCTAGCCACACCGTGCCACTAGTGGTTATGAATATTTCTACTTGCTAATTGATAACTATTGTTTCCAACCCATGGTTTCCCCCATTGACCATCTGTGACTCATGTTACGAGTTTTCAACTTTGACCACACACTGTCAAATCCGTTTGGTAATGGTTAGTGACATATGCCTACTTTGGTTTGTCACTGTACATGGTTACCATGCCGTGTCACTACGTATAGAAGGTCCACGTGCTTTCTAGTTAATAGCTAGTGTTCCCAAACCATTATTATCCCCTCTGAACATCTGTGACTCGTGTTGTGAGTTTTCAACATTGACCACATGAAGTGAAATTCTTTCGTCATGGTCACTGACATATGCATACTTTGGTTGGTCACTGTGCATTGTATCCATACTATGCCACTACATATTGAAGGTCTTTTTACTTTCTAGTTGATAACTAGTATTGACAATCCACTGTCTTCCACCCTGACCATTTGTAATTCGTGTTATGAGTTGTCAAAGTTTGCCACACTTAGTGACATTATTTGGTCATGGTCAGTGACATATGCCTACTTTGGTTGGGCACTGTGCATGGTATCAACACCGTGCCACAACGTATTGAAGCCCCTTGTGCTTGCTATTTGATACTTGGTGTTACCAAACCATAGTTTCCCCCTCTAACCATTTGTGACTTGTATTATGAGTTGTCAACTTTGACCACGCACATCGGATTTCTTTGGTCAAAGGCAGTACATATGCCTACTTTGGTCGGTCATTGTGCATGGTAGCCACACCGTGCTACTACTGAATGAAGGTCGTTGTACTTGGTAGTTGAGAACTGATATTTCCATAGCATTGTTTCCTCTATTGACCGTTTGTGACTCGTGTTATGCTTGGTCAACGTTGGCGACCTATGTTTTAATTCTCTGGTCATGATCGATGACATATGCCTAGTTTGCTTGTCTGGTGTGCATACTAGCCACACCGTGCCACTACGTATTGAAGTTCTTTGTCCTTTCTAGTCGATTCATAGGGGTCCAAAACCATTGTCTCTCCCTCTGACCATTTGTGACTCGTGGAGTGAGTTGTCACTGTTGACCACACATAGTGGACTTCTTTGGTTATAGTCAGTG
The DNA here is from genome assembly GCA_023375785.1 of Penium margaritaceum. Classification (NCBI taxonomy): domain Eukaryota; kingdom Viridiplantae; phylum Streptophyta; class Zygnematophyceae; order Desmidiales; family Peniaceae; genus Penium; species Penium margaritaceum. The sequence goes on along the minus strand of SZWC01001058.1, from coordinate 24,696 downwards.
ACGTATGCATCCTTTGGTTGGTCACTGTGCACGCTAGCCATACCGTGCCACTGCTTGTTGAAGGTCGTTGTACTTGCTAGTTGATAAATAGTGTTCCGAACCCATTGTTTCCCCCTCTGACCACTTGTGACTCGTGTTATGCGTTTTCAATATTGACCACACACTTTGAAATTCTTTTGGTCATGGTTAGTGACATATGCCTATTTAGTTTGTCACTGTACATGGTTACCAAGCTGTGTTACTACGTATTGAATGTCTCCATGCTTTCGAGTTAATAGCTAGTGTTCCCGAACCATTGTTACCCCCTCTGCATATCTGTGACTTGTGTTGTGAGTTGTCAACATTGACCACATGAAATGAAATTCTTTGGTCATGGTCTGTGACATATGCATACTTTGGTTGGTCACTGTGCATTGTAGCCACACTGTGCCACTACATGTTGAAGGTATTTGTACTTGCTAGTCTATAACTAGTATTTAGAAACCATTATCTTCAACTCTGGCCATTTGTGACTCGTGTTATGAGTTGTCAACATTTACCACACATGGTGATTTTCTTTGGTCATGGCCAGTGACATATGCATACCTTGGTTGGTCATCGTGCATGGTATCCACACCGTGCCACAATGTATCGAAGGTCAGTGTGCTTGCTAGTTGATACCTGGTGTTCCCAAACAATTGTTTCCCACTCTGACTATTTGTGACTCGTATTATGAGTTGTCAACATTGACCACACACATCGGATTTCTTTGGTCAAAGGCATTACATATGCCTACTTTGGTCGGTCATTGTACATGGTAGCCACACCGTGCTTAAACTGATTGAAGGCCGCTGTACGTGCTAGTTGAAAACTGAAATTCCCGGACCATTGTTTCCCGTTCTTACCGTTTGTGACTCGTGTTACGGTTGGTGAACGTTGACCACCCATATTGAAATTCTCTGGTCATGGTCAGTGACATATGCCTAGTTTGGGTGTTTGGTGTGCATAGTAGCCACAACGTACCACTACGAATTGAAGTTCTTTGTATTTTCTAGTCGATACATAGGGTTACCAAACCATTGTCTCTCCCTCTGACCATTTGTCACTCATGTTATGAGTTGTCAATGTTGACCATACATAGTGGACTTCTTCGGTCATAGTCAGTGACATATGCATCCTTTGAATGGTCACTGTGCAAGCTAGCCACACCGTGCCACTACTTGTTGGAAATCTTTCTACTTGCTAGTTCATAACTAGAGTTCCCAACCCATGGTTTCCCCCACTGACCATTTGTGACTCGTGTTATGAGTTTTCAACGTTGACCACACACTGTCAAATCCGCTTGGTCATGGTTAGTGACATATGCCTACTTTGGTTTGTCACTGTACATGGTTACCACGCTTTTTCACTATGTATCGAAGGTGTTTCCGCTTTCCAGTTGATAGCTAGTGTTCCCAGACCATCGTTCCCCCTCTGAATATCTGTGACCCGTGTTGTCAGTTGTCAACATTGACCACATGAAGTGAAATTCTTTTGTCATGGTCAGTGACATATGCATACTTTGGTTGGTCACTGTGCATTGTAGCCACACTGTGCCACTACATATTGAAGGTATTTGTACTTTCTAGTCGATAACTACTATTAAAAAACCCTTATCTTCCACCCTGACGATTTGTGACTCATGTTATGAGTTGTCAAAGTTTACCACACTTAGTGACATTGTTTGGTCATGGTCAGTGACATATGCTTACTTTGGTTGGTAATCGTGCATAGTATTCACACCGTGCCGTAACGTATTGAAGCCCCTTGTGCTTGCTATTTGATACTTGGTATTCCCAAACCATTGTTTCCCCCTCTGCCCATTTGTGACTCGTATTATGAGTTGTCAACATTGACCACACACAGCGGATTTCTTTCGTCAAATGCAGTACATATGCCTGCTTTGGTCAATCATTGTGCATGGTAGCCACACCATGCTACTACTGACTGAAGGTCGTTGTACTTGCTAGTTGAGAACAGATATTCCCATATCATTGTTTCCTATCCTGACCGTTTGTGACTCATGTTATGGTTTGTCAACGTTGGCGACCCATATAAAATTCTCTGGTCATGATCAGTGACATATGCCTAGTTTGGTTGTTTGGTGTGCATATTAGCCACATCGTGCCACTACGTATCAAAGTTCTTTGTCTTTTCTAGTCGATACATAGGGTTCTCAAACCATTGTGTCTCCCTCTGACCATTTGTGACTCATGGTATGAGTTGTCAATGTTGACCACACATAGTGGACTTCTTCAGTCATAGTCTGTGACGTATGCATCCTTTGGTTGGTCACTGTGCACACTAGCCATACCGTGCCACTGCTTGTTGGCAATGTTTCTACTTGCTAGTTGATAACTAGTGTTCCCAACCAATTGTTTCCCCCTCAGACCATTTGTAACTCGTGTTATGCGTTTTCAACGTTGACCACACACTGTGAAATTCTTTTGGTCAAGGTTAGTGACATATGCCTACCTTGGTTTGTAACTGTACATGGTTACCACGCCGTTTCACTACGTATTGAAGGTCTCCGTGCTTTCGAGGTGAAAGCTAGTGTTCGCAAACCATTGTTACCCCCTCTGAATATCTGTGACTCGTCTTGTGAGTTGTCAAAATTGACCACATGAAGTGAAATTCTTTGATGATGGTCTGTGACATATGCATACTTTCGTTGGTCACTGTGCAATGTAGCCACACTGTGCCACTACATATTGAAGGTATTTGTACTTGCTAGTCAATAACTAGTACTTAGAAACCATTATCTTCCACTCTGACCATTTGTGACTCGTGTTATGAGTTGTCAAAGTTCACCACACATGGTGATATTCTTTGGTCATGGCCAGTGACATATGCATACCTTGGTTGGTCATTGTGCATGGTATCCACACCATGCCACAACGTATTGAAGGTCATTGTGCTTGCTAGTTGATACCTGGTGTTCCCAAAAAATTGTTTCCCCCTCTGACTATTTGGGAGTCGTGTTATGAGTTGTCAACATAGACCACACATAGGGGATTTCTCTGGTCAAAGGCAGTACATATGCCTACTTTGGTCGGTCATTCTGCATGGTAGCCACACTGTGCTACTACTAATTGAAGGTCTTTGTACTTGCTAGGTTATAACTGATATTCTTAGACCATTGTTTCCCCCTCTTACTGTTTGGGACTCGTGTTATGGTTGGTGAACGTTGACACCCATATTCGAATTCTTTGGTCATGGTCAGTGACATATGCCTGGTTTGGTTGTTTGGTGTGCATAGTGGCCACACCGTGCCACTACGTATTGAAGTTGTTTATTCTGTCTAGTCCATGCATAGGGTTCCCAAACCATTGTCTCTCCCTCTGACCATTTGTGACTCGTGTCATGAATTTTCAATGTTGACCACATATGGTGGACTTCTTTGGTCATAATCAGTGACGTATTCATCCGTTGGTTGGTCACTGTGCACGCTAGCCACACAGTGCCACTACTTGTTGAAGTTCTTCATACTTGCTAGTTGATAACTAGTGTTCCCAACCCATTGTTTCCCACTCCGACCACTTGTGACTCGTGTGATGAGTTTTCAACCTTGACCACACACTGTGAAATTCGTTTGGTCATGGTTAGTGACATATGCCTACTTTGGTTTGGCACTGTACATGGTTACCACACCGTGTCACTACGTATTGAAGGTATTTGTGCTTTCTAGTTAATAGCTATTGTTCCCAAACCATTGTTACCCCCCTTTGACTATCTGTGATTCTTGTTGTGAGCTTTCAACCCTGACCACATGAAGTGAAATTTGTTGGTGATGGTCAGTGCCATATGCATACTTTGGTTGGTCAGTGTGCATTGTAGCCACACTGTGCCACTACATATTGAAGGCATTTGTACCTGCTAGCCAATAACTAGTATTCACAAACCATTATCTTCCACCCTGACCATTTGTGAATCGTGTTATGAGTCGTCAAAGTTTACCACACGTAGTGACATTATTGGTCATGGTCAGTGACATATGCCTACTTTGGTTGGTCATCGTGCATGGTATCCAAACCGTGCCACAATTTATTGAAGATCCTTGTGCTTGCTATTTGATACCTGGTATTCCCAAACCATTGTCTCCCCCACTGACCATTTGTGACTCCTATTATGAGTTGTCAACGTTGACCACACTCAGCGGATTTCTTTGGTCAAAGGCAGTACATATGCTTACGTTGGTCGGTCATTGTGCATGGTAGCCACACCGTGCTTATACTGGTTTACGTTCGCTGTACTTGCAAGTTCAGAACCGATATTCCCAGACCATTTTTCCCCCTCTGTCCATTTGTGACTCGTGTTATGGTTGGTGAATGTTGACCACCCATATTGAAATTCTCTGTTCATGGTCAGTGTGCAAAGTAGCCAGATCGTGCCAATGCGTATTGAAGTTCTTTGTCCTTTCTAGTCAATACATAGGATTCCCAAACCATTGTCTCTCCTTCTGACCATTTGTGACTCGTGTTATGAGTTGTCAATGTTGACCGTACATAGTGGACTTCTTCGGTCATAGTCAGTGACATATGCATCCTTTGGTTTGTCACTGTGCACGCTAGCCACACCGTGCCACTACTTGTTGGAAATCATTCTACTTGCTAGGTCAAAACTAGTTTTCCCAACCCATGATTTCCTCCACTGACCATTTGTGACTCGTGTTGAGAGTTTTCAACGTTGACCACACACTGTCAAATCCGTTCGGTCATGGTTAGTGACATATGCCTACTTTGGTTTGTCACTGTACATGGTTACCACACCATGTCACTACTGTCAAAGGTCTTTGTGCTTTCTAGTTGATAGCTAGTGTTCCTAAACCATTGTTCCCCCCTCTGAATATCTGTGACTCGTGTTGTGAGTTGTCAACATTGACCACATGAATTGAAATTCTTTCGTCATGGTCACTGACATATGCATACTTTGGTTGGTCACTGTGCATTGTAGCCACACTGTGCCACTACATATTGAAGGTATTTGTACTTTCTAGTCGATAACTATTATTCACAAACCATCATCTTCCACCCTGACCATTTGTGACTCGTGTTATGAGTTGTCAAAGTTTACCACACTTAGTGACATTATTTGGTCACGGTCAGTGACATATGCCTATTTTGGTTGGTCATTGTGCATGGTATCCACACCGTGCCACAATGTATTGAACCCCCTTGTGCTTGCTATTTGATACTTGGTGTTCCCAAACCATTGTTTCCCCCCCTTACCATTTGTGACTTGTATTATAAGTTGTCAACGTTGACCACACACAGCGGATTTCTTTGGTCAAAGGCAGTAAATATGCCTACTTTGGTCAGTCATTGTGCATGGTAGCCACATCGTGCAACTACTGACTGAAGGTCGTTGTACTTGCTAGTTGAGAACTGATATTTCCATAGCATTGTTTCCTCTCCGGACCGTTTGTGACTGGTGTGATGGTTGGTCAACATTGGCCACTCATATTGAAATTCTCTGGTCATGATCAGTGACATATGCCTAGTTTGTTTGTTTGGTGTGCATATTAGCCACACCGTGCCACTACGTATTGAAGTTCTTTGTCCTTTCTAGTCAATACATAGGGTTCTCAAACCATTGTCTCTCCCTTTGACCATTTGTGACTCGTGGTGTGAGTTGTCAATGTTGACCACACATAGTGGACTTCTTCGGTCATAGTCAGTGACGTATGCATCCTTTGGTTGGTCACTGTACACGCTAGCCATACCGTGCCACTGCTTGCTGAAGGTCTTTGTACTTGCTAGCTGATAGCTAGTGTTCCCAACCCATTGTTCCCCCCTCTGACCATTTGTGACTCGTGTTATGCGTTTTCAATGTTGACCACACACTGTGAAATTCTTTTGGTCATGGTTAGTGACATATGCCTACTTTGGTTTGTCACTGTACATGATTACCACGCCGTGTCACTGCGTATTGAAGGTATCCATCCTTTCTAGTTGATAGCTAGTGTTCCTAGGCCAATGTTACCCCCTCTGAATATCTGTGACTCGTGTTGTGAGTTATCAACATTAACCAAGTGAAATTCTTTGCTCATTTTGAGTGACATTTGCATACTTTGGCTGGTCACTGTGCATTGTAGCCACACCATGCCACTACATAATGAGGGTATTTGTACTTGCTAGTCGATAAATATTATTTAGAAACCATTATCTTCCACTCTGACCAATTGTGACTCCTGTTATGAGTTGTCAAAGTTTACCACATATGGTGATATTCTTCGGTCATGGCCAGTGACATATGCATAGCTTGGTTGGTCATCGTGCATGGTATCCACACCGTGCCACAACGTATTGAAGGCCATTGTGCTTGCTAGTTGATACCTGGTGTTCCCAAACAATTGTTTCCCCCTCTGACTAAGTGTGACTCGTCTTATGAGTTGTCAACGTTGACCACACACAACGGATTTATTTGGTCAAAGACAGTACATATGCCTACTTTGTTTGGTCATTGTGCATGGTAGCCACACCATGCTTATACTGATTGCAGGAAGCTGTACTTGCTAGTTGAGAACTGATATTCCCGGACCATTGTTTCCCCCTCTTACCGTTTGTGACTCGTGTTATGGTTGGTGAACGTTGACCACCCATATTGAAACTCTTTGGTCATGGTCAGTGACATATGCCTAGTTTGGTTGTTTGGTGTGCATAGTAGCCACACCGTTCCACTACGTATTGAAGTTATTTGTCCTTTATAGTCCATGCATAGGGTGCGCAAACCGTTGTCTCTCCCTCTGACCATTCTTGACTCGTGTTATGAGTTGTCAATGTTGACCACACATAGTGGAATTCTTTGGTCGTAATCAGTGACATATTCATCCGTTGGTTGGTCACTGTGCACGCTAGCCACACCGTGCCACTACTTGTTGAAGTTCTTCGTACTTGCTAGTTGATAACTAGTATTCCCAACCCATGGTTTCCCCCACTGACCATTTGTGACTCGTGTTATGAGTTTTCAACGTTGACAACACGCTGTGAAATCCGTTTGGTCATGGTTAGTGACATATGCCTACTTTGGTTTGTCACTGTACATGGTTACCACGCCGTGTCACTACGTATCGAAGGTCTTTGTACTTTCTAGTTGATAGCTAGTGTTCCCAAACCATTGTTACCCCCTCTGAATATCCGTGACTCGTGTTGTGAGTTGTCAACATTTAACACATGAAGTGAAACTCTTTCGGCATGGTCAGTGACATATGCATACTTTGGTTGGTCAATGTGCGTTGTAGCCACACTGTGCCACTACATATTGAAGGTATTTGTACCTGCTAGTCGATAACTAGTATTCACAAACCATTATCTTCCACCCTGACCATTTGTGACTCGTGTTATGAGTTGTCAAAGTTTACCACACGTAGTGACATTTCTTGGTCATGGTCAGTGACATATGCCTACTTGGGTTGGTCATCGTGCATGGTATCCACACCGTGCCACAACTTATTGAAGGTGCTTGTGCTTGCTAGTTGATACCTGGTATTCCCAAACCATTGTCTCCCCCTCTGACCATTTGTGACTCCTATTTTGAGTTGTCAACGTTGACCACACAAGTGGATTTCTTTGGTCAAAGGCAGTACATATGCTTACGTTGGTTGGTCATTGTGCATGGTAGCCACACCGTGCTTATACTGGTTCAAGGTCGCTGTACTTGCTAGTTGAGAACTGATATTCCCAGACCATTTTTGCCCCTCTGACCGTGTGTGACTCGTGTTATGGTTGGTGAATGTTGACCACCCACATTGAAATTCTCTGGTCATGGTCAGTGACATATGCCTAGTTTGGTTGTTTGGTGTGCATAGTAGCCACAATGTGCCACTAAGTATTGAATTTCTTTGTCATTTCTAGTCAATACATAGGGTTCCCAAACTATTGTCCTTCCCTCTGACCATTTGTGACTCGTGTTATGAGTTGTCAATGTTCACCATACACAGTGGACTTCTTCGGTCATAGTCAGTGACATATGCATCCTTTGGTTGGTCACTGTGCACGGTAGCCACAGCGTGCGACTACTGGTTGGATAAACTTCTACTTGCTAGCTCATAACTAGTGTTCCCAATCCATGGTTTCCCCCACTGACCATATGTGATTCTTGTTATGAGTTTTCAACGTTGACCACACACTGTCAAATCCGTTTGGTCATGGTTAGTGACATATACCTACTTTGGTTTGTTACTGTACATGGTTACTGCCGGATATTATCTTGGAGATCGCTTCAAGGGGTGCAGCCACTGAGACAACAAAGAGTGACAATGAAGGTTCATCCCGGGAGTCACGCGATCAACATCCCAACGGTCTCATGACCGACAAATGTGCGAGACTCGCCAGGATCGAAACCAATGGCCTCCACCACAACGGCCCAGGCAAAACGCACTTGCGAAGATTGTGCCTGCACTCACCACTCCCTCATGCGTACGGCTAGCAAAGCCGAATCGTGGTCTCGAGGCGCTTCTTGTTCTCTCACTTGCCCGAGCCGCCACCTCTATGCCCGCTCGACGAAGCGCGCTAGGATAGACCTTTCCTATGTGTATTGCTTGTACTTCAGTCTATAATCAATCCATTGGATTCTCCTTCAGGCTTGCCCTTTGGGCCGCCTCCAGTTCCTTTGTCCTCAATCTCAGCTCAGCGCCTGTGCTCTTGTACTGCGCCCTCTCTTATCTGTCAAACGTCACTCATAACGTCAGCAACGCCCGCACCTTCAAGGAAGCTTCCACCCTTTCCACAAAGTGCTGCGTCCACTCTTTTCCTAACAAGATCCCATTGCTCGCACCTTCGGTGCTGCGCCCACGCCTCTCCGCGTCATCTTGCATCCTTATTTGCTTCCGCTTCCTCCTCTTATCATTATTACCGCTTTGCTTCTTCTCGTGCTTCTGTACACCATTGAAACGCTCATGTCTACATCCACGTCCACTCCACGGCAGCACGTGCAATACTCTGACATGGTATTCGAGCGCAAGTAACACTCCTGGCCCTTTCGTGCTCGCCGCCGTCGGCCGCACCCAATCGTGCTTCCATCGCACTTCTCCGCCTCAAAGAACTGTGGTCACCAGAAGAACTGTGGTGGCAGCGCTTCTTCTGACTAAGGTGTCGTGGCAGCACTGTTCCACCTCCTCTTGGTGATTGTGCGCAAGAGGTTCTGTCCCTGCGCCCACTCCGTCATATCAGCAAACAACTTCCGCCCATCCATCATCTCTGCCGCCAGTTCACGTGGTTGTGCCCCTGTACCCATTCCCATCTTCCTCCGCAGTAGCACTTCCACAGCCGTACTCATCATCACTGACACCCTGGTTTCGTTCTTCCCCTTGATCAAAAGTCATCCGCGCACTTTCATCACCGCAGAAAAATCATCATCAATCACTCCAACATCATCTTGAGACAAAGATATCCCGCACCGCCATTTGTCCACCTCTTTCCGCCGCCTCATCATCAACTCCATCATGGCATCTACCCTCACTCTGACTGGTCCTCCCAAGCTCACTGTAAAGCCGGATGGGACCAGCAACTATAAGCTGTGGAGCTACTCGGTGTCACTTTGCTTCGGAACACAGAAGGTTGAGGGAGTCACCCTCAGTCATCTGGTCACTAACACTGACACTGGGATAGAACCTTCTAACACCACTTCCTCCTCCTCGACTGTAACTGCATCAACCACTCCCGGTGGAGACCCCTCCGTTGGATCTGTGTCTCACCCCGCTCCTTCAAATGCCTCTTCCTCTTCTGTTCCTGTTGCCCCTACTACCACCATCAGCCACGCCTCCTGGGAAGTGGCCAACAGCACCGCCCTCATGACCATCATGACCACCTCCTCTCCCGCGCTACATGAAGACATCCGCACCCTCGGCTGCAAGACTCACGAATTATGGAAAGCCCTTGAAGATCGCTTCAGCAGCAACACCTCCACCGCCTGCGGAATCAAGATCATGTCACTCTTCTCTGTGCTCTTCGCCGCCCACACCAACATGGGCAGCTACATTGCAGCCATCACCACCATCGCTCGCAATCTCAAAGAAATGAAAATTGATCTTCCTCCTGCTGTCGTCTGCACCGGCATCATCTCCGGCCTCCCTGGCCAGTATGACATCATCCGTCAAATTTTACTGCAGCTGCCTGTTGATCAACTGACCATCGCTGTCATCAGCCCCAAGCTCATGACAGCAGAACAGGACTATGTGCCAAGAAAGCACGCGAGACTACCATTCCCACCAACTCGTTTGAAACCATGGCCGCCACTACTGACAACCGCATGTTCAACCGCTTCCCCACATGCTCCTACACTATCCGCCATGGTCCCTTCAAAGGAACAAAGTGTGGCCGTCGCAACCACCCGCCTCATGTCTGCGATCATCGCACTACCGACGAGTGGCTGGATCAGAACCCCGGCAAGTCTTATGGAGAGCATCCCAATTGGGCGGAGGAACGTCGTCAACGCTACTACAACCGAATGGGAAGTTCAAGCTGGCGTTCAACCCCAGCCAACAACATGGAACCTCATCTTCTCCTGCTATCCCTGCTGTTGTGAACCCTGCTGCTAACAATGCTGTTATGTTACGAGTAGTCGAGCCTGTGACAGAGATAAGATATGAGGAGTATGGTCTTGAGATGTACACCGCGTCCTCCTCTCCTCCTCTCTCTTCTCACTCCTCTCTGTGCAGCTTTGACTCCCTGCACATTGCCCTCATCCAACCTCCATCTACATACTCCACTGCCCGTCACAGCCACTTCCTTTTCATTCACGATCAATACTCACAGCACTGCACTATCCTCTCCCTTCGCACATTGGCCGGGGCTGTCCCGGCACTTAGGGACTGGCTGAAGCAACAGACCGAGCACTTTGACCGACCACCTTGCCTCATCCTCTTCAACAGTGCTTATGCACCTCTTCACACCTTTCTCACAAGCTACTGCATGACTCACGGAACACTGCTAACAGCAGCTCCCGCCCACGGCAAGTTTCTCATCAATTGCCTACTGCAGGAAGCAGACTGCTTCATGAAAATGCATCACATGACCTCACAAATCTGGACTGCCTGCCTCCGCAGAGTTGTCACCGCTCACAACCTATGCAGATCCAAGTACGGGCCAAGTCCGAAAACTGTATGGGTGTGTGATCGGAACCAGTCTACTTCCTACTGCAACCCTCACTACCTCACTACAACTCATCTGAACCTCCCTCCGCATTACTGACAAACCGTACCGTCCCCCTCACTGACAACCCCTCAGCCACTTCACTCACTGACTCCACCCAAAAACTGCTGCATCGCCTATGTTTTCTCTCCTCCCTCTACAACCTGGTACTGAGGCGCCAACCGCCTCCAAAACCTCCCAAGCTCTCTCTGCGCCGCACTCCCACAGAAACAGGATTCGCAGGCCTGCCATTCAAGGCTTGCACCCCTCTCCCGATCTAAGGAGGGTGTCGGATATTGTCTTGGAGATCGCTTCAAGAGGTGCAGCCACTGAGAAAACAAAGAGTGACAATGCAGGTTCATCCCCGGAGTCACGCGATCAACATCCCAACGGTCTCACGGCCAACAAATGTGCGAGACTCGCCAGGACCAAAACCAACGGCCTCCACCGAAACGGCCCAGGCGAAACGCACCTGCGAAGATCGTGCCTGCACTCACCACTCCCTCATGCGTACGGCTAGCAAAGCCAAAACGTGGTCTCGAGGCGCTTCCTGTTCTCCCACTTGTACGAGTCGCCACCTCTATGCCCGCTCGACGAAGCACGCTAGGATAGACCTTTCCTATTTGTATTGCTCGTACTTCAGTCTATAATCAATCCATTGGATTCTCCTTCAAGCTCGTCCTTTGAGCCGCCTCCAGTTCCTTTGCCCTCAATCTCAGCTCAGCGCCCGTGCTCTCGCACTGCGCCCTCTCTTATCTGTCACACGTCACTCATAACGTCAGCAACGCCCGCACCTTCAAGGAAGCTGCCGCCCTTCCCACAAAGTGCTGCGTCCACTCTTTTCCTAACAAGATCCCAGTGCTCGCACCTTCTGTGCTGTGCCCACGCCTCTCCTAATCATCTTGCATCCTCATTCGCTTCTGCTTCCTCCTCTTATCGTCATTACCGCTTTGCTTCTCCTCGTGCTTCTGTCCATCATTGAAACGCTCGTCTCGATGACCGCGTCCACTCCACGGCAGCACCTGCAATCTTCTGACAGTTACCACGCCGTGTCACTACGTATCGAAGGTCTTTGTGCTTTCTAGTTGAAAGCTAGTGTTCTCAAACCATTGTTCCCCCCTCTGAATATCTGTGAATTGTGTTGTGAGTTGTCAACATTGACCACACAAAGTGAAATTCTTTTGTCATGGTTAGTGACATATGCATGCTTTGGTTCATCACTGTGCTTTGTAGCCACACTGTGCTACTACATATTGAAGGTATTTGTACTTTCTAGTCGATAACTATTATTCACAAACCATTATCTTCCACCCTGACCATTTGTGACTCGTGTTATGAGTTGTCAAAGTTTACCACACTTAGTGACATTATTTGGTCATGGTCAATGCCATATGTCTATTTTGGTTGGTCATTGTGCATGGTATCCACACCGTGCCACAACATATTGAAGCCCCTTGTACTTGCTATTTGATACTTGGTGTTCCCAAACCATTGTTTCACCCTCTGCCCATTTGTGACTCGTATTATGAGTTGTCAACGTTGACCACACACAGCGGATTTCTTTGGTCAAAAGCAGTACATATGCCTACTTTGGTCGGTCATTGTGCATTGTAGCCACACCGTGCTACTACTGAATGAAGGTCGTTGTACTTGCTAGTTGAGAACTGATATTCCCATAGCATTGTTCTCTCTCCTAACCGTTTGTGACTCGTATTATGGTTGGTCAACGTTGGCCACCCATATTGAAATTCTCTGGTCATGATCAGTGACATATGCCTAGTTTTGTTGTTTGGTGTGCATGTTAGCCACACCGTGCCACTATGTATAGAAGTTCTTTGTCCTTTCTAGTCGATACATAGGGTTCCCAAACCATTCTCTCTCCCTCTGACCATGTGTGACTCGTGGTGTGAGTTGTCAATGTTGTCAATGTGGACTTCTTGGGTCATAGTCAGTGACGTATGCATCCTTTTGTTGAACAGTGTGCACGCTAGCCATACCATGCCACTGCTTGTTGAAGGTCTTTGTACTTTTTACTTGATAACTAGTGTTCCCAACCCATTGTTTCCCCCTCTGGCCATTTGTGACTCGTGTTATGCATTTTCAACTTTAATCACACACTGTGAAATTCTTTTGGTCATGGTTAGTGACATATGCCTACTTTGGTTTGTCACTGTACATGGCTAGCACGCCGTGTCACTACATATTGAAGGTCTCCATGCTTTCTACTTGATAGCTAGAGTTCCCAAACCATTGTTACCCCCTCTGAATATCTGTGACTCGTGTTCTGAGTTGTCAGCATTGACCACATGAAGTGAAATTATTTGGTCATGGTCAGTGACATATGCATACTTTGGTTGGTCACTGTGCACTGTAGCCACACTGTGCCACTACATATTGAAGGTATTTGTACTTGCTAGTCAATAACTAGTATGTAGAAACCATTATCTTCCACTCTGACCATTTGTGACTTGTGTTATGAGTTGTCAAAGTTTACCACACATGGTGATATTCTTTGGTCATGGTCAGTGACATATGCATACCTTGGTTGGCCATCGTGCATGGTATCCACACCGTGCCACAACGTATTGAAGGTCATTGTGCTTGCTAGTTGATACCTGGTGTTACCAGGCAATTGTTTCCCCCTCTGACTATTTGTGACTCGTATTATGAGTTGTCAACGTTGACCACACACAGCGGATTTCTTTGGTCAAAGGCAGTACATATGCATACTTTGGTCGGTCGTTGTGCATGGTAGCCACACCGTGCTTATACTGATTGAAGGCCGCTGTACTTGCTAGTTGAGAACTGATATTCCCGGACCATTGTTTCCCCCTCTTACCAATTGTGACTCGTGTTATGGTTGGTGAACGTTGACCACCCACATTGAAATTCTTCGGTCATGGTCAGTGACATATGCCTAGTTTGGTTGTTTGGTGTGCATAGTAGCCACACCGTGCCACTACGTATTGAAGTTATTTGTTCTTTCTAGTCCATGCATAGGGTTCCCAAACCATTGTATCTCCCTCTGACCATTTGTGACTCGTGTTATGAGTTGTCAATGTTGACCACACATAGTGGACTTCTTTGGTCATAATCAGTGACTTATTCATCCGTTGGTTGGTCACTGTGCACGCTAGCCACACCGTGCCACTACTTGTTGAAGTTCTTGGTACATGCTAGTTGATAACTAGTGTTCCCAACCCATTGTTTCCCCCTCTGACCATTTGTGACTCGTGTGATGAGTTTTCAACGTTGACCACACACTGTGAAAATTGTTTGGTCATGGTTAGTGACATATGCCTACTTTGGTTTGTCACTATACATGGTTACCACACTGTGTCACTACGTATTGAAGGTATTTGCTACTGCTATTGCTGATGCTACCGTGTTAGCTAATGTTTGTGCTACTACTGTTGCTGCTGTGATGCTGCTCTTTTTTGCTGATGATGATACCGCCGTAGCAGTTGGTGCTGCAGCCACCGTCGTTGTTGTTGCTTGGTACACCAGCTGCCACTGCTACTACTGCTGCTGTTGCTGCTGTTGATTTTGCTATTACTACTATATCTTCGTTGCTGGTGCTACTGCTGCTTCTATAGCTACTACTGTTGTTGCTATGTGCTGCTAAACGCCCTTGTGGCATTCACGTGCAGTCACTTAGCGCTCGCTCCCGCTACTACCGGCTTGGTGCCACGTGAAGACTTCTCTTTGCGTTGCGCACATTATACTTCTACTACTTCTTCTGCTCACACCCCCCCCCCTGTGCTCTGATACCAAGTTGGAATTCATTAGCGCATGCAGGCCCATGAAAAACCGCTATGAGATCTGGGTGTGAGTGGAAGTCAGTGAAGTCCAAATCTGGCTAATTCTGAAACCCATAAAGAACAAGGAGAAAGTACAATGAGCCCTATTGAGAGCTTATGGACTGGGAACTAGTAGCTAGCCCACCAGGCCCCGTCATTCCCTTCGTGCCAAAAGGCACGCACGAGGATTGCACTTGTCACAAAAAATGAAACCACAAAAGGGAGGTCTCCTGAGGCCCCGGAGTAGTCAACAGTGCCCGGATCTCGACCGACGAGAAAATATGCAATATACTGCATACACACCCAGACTCTATGTTAACACAATCACATTGCTGGCTAGCCGGACTAGGCAAGTTTAGGCCTCGCGAGGCGTCGGGACATGTCACCAGATGTTTGAGTCTCAGCCACATGCAAGCTATACACGTCTAACAGAAGTCACCAAGGGGTCAACCAATGAGTGTTGGGTCTCCCTGGGCACTGGCACAGACCACCAAGAGCCTAGGTCTCAACCACCGAGAAACGTCTCCTAGCTCCCAATAAACGAACCAGGCTGCCGGAACACATCGACCTCATTTCGCCGACAATGTCATAGGTGCTGGTGAAGTCTCGGGACGCTCCGGAGGCCCATTGTGTCGTCGTGCTCTCCTCAACCATGTTCTACCAATGTGGGGTATATGGGTAATCTATCTCCATCGCTCATGACGGGTGGAAGCCACATAAACCAACACGTTATCTCCATCTCCCTTATCACATAATGTTGGTCTCGCCAACTGGAACCTCCTATCCATATCACTTAGAATTTAACCATGCATTCATTCTTCCTTTTAATGTGGTGGCTTTGTGATGGGATCTCTGGCATTCACCATCCTCCATTACAGGGCAGGTGCAGAGGGCCCCGTGTGTTAGGTAACAAACATCACAACAAACAGACACACCCTGCATCCCCTTTTTTTACACCCTTGCATAGTCCTTGACAGTGTCGTCTGAGTGGAACAAACGGTAGGTCAAACAGAGGTGTGTGTGTGTATGTGTGTGTGTGTGTGTGTGTGTGTGTGTGA
>SZWC01001057.1:282578-306574 GCA_023375785.1 Penium margaritaceum | reverse complement strand
AAAGGTACCTCTCCTTACTTTTTAGGTGAGGTGAGATCCTTGTGTGCTAGCCATGGACACATGGTTATTCTCCATGGGTTTGTGGGTTATGTGACCACTAGGAGTGTGCCATGAGAGCATTCTCTAGCTCTCTAGGTCGTGTGTGAGTGGTCAGCCTGATTGCTAGGCTGATTTCCTCCCTTGTGTGAGATTATGGAGTCTAGTGTGTGAGCCTTAGCCTCCATGGTTAAGTGGTGTGGCTTGTGAGAGGGCTGACTTGCCCAAGCTCTAGCTCTATATCTACTCCATTATTTTGAGTGAATTAACAACCATTCTTCAGCACAAGTGATGCCCTTCCAATCACACATGCTCGCTGCTCCAAGGCTCCCTCTCTCCTCAAGTTCCAACAACAGAGTGTACCACCGTTAAAGAGAAACACAAAGCCCGAGGTGGACTTTCTGTCATCGATTCTTTCTCCCCAGTTGGCGTATGTGTAGCATACCAGCCGCAGCGTGTCATATCCTTCTTGGCCTCCAAACTATAATTCCATGAGTAGGTTCTTCTAAAGATAGCGCATGATGCGCTTGACTGCCTGCCAGTGCTTGTTGGAACTTGAGGAGAGAGGGAGCCTTGGAGCAGCGAGCATCAGTGATTGAAAGGGCATCACTTGTGCTGAAGAATGGTTATTCAATCACTCAAAATGATGAAGGACATATAGAGCAAGAGCTTGGGCAAGTCAGCCCTCTCACAAGCCAGACCACTTGGCCATGGAGGCTAAGGCTCACACACTAGAGTCCATAATCTCACACAAGGGAGGAAATCAGCCTAGCAATCAGGCTGACCACTCACACACGACCTAGAGAGCTATAACATGCTCTCATGGCAGACTCCTTGTGGACACATACCCCACAAACCCATGGAGAATTGCCATGTGTCCATGGCTAGCACACAAGGATCTCACCCCACCTAAAAAGTAAGGAGAGGTACCTTTATCCTAGTCAGCACACTCTGACAAGGCAATCCTAAGACCAAGGACCTTTTTGGATACTTCTCCCATCAGGTCTTGACTCTGGACCTCTTGCCTTTTTCTTTTCTCAGGCTAAGGCATGGAGCCATCGCCCATGGTCACCCGGATATCGACGGTCGATGACCCCGAAAACTACAAAAATTCATATCTCCCAATCCAACCGTTGGATCGGCCTCAAACTTGGACCGTAGACATTTTGCCACCTGATCTTTCCAATGGGGAAGTCAGATTGACGATCGGAGCAGGCATCTGGTACTTTCCTGGAACTTGCTCCTGTGGACCTGAAAACTATGCGGATGGCTCTTTTCCCAATAATCTCCCACTTTGCCGCAGTCAGAGTGGGCTGAGTCCACATGCCTTCATGCAGAATTGCTGTTTCTCACTGGTCACTAGCTTGGTGCAGAAATCAGCGACCTGCTTGCTGGTTGGAGTAAACTCCAGCTTGATAGCACCCTCCTGCACCATGTGCCTGATGAAATGATATGCAATGTCAATGTGCTTGGTACCTGCATGGTGCTCAGGATTCTTGACGAGTGCGATTGTGCTCTGGTTGTCGACGCGCACAGGAACTGGAA
This sequence comes from Penium margaritaceum, assembly GCA_023375785.1. Lineage (NCBI taxonomy): Eukaryota > Viridiplantae > Streptophyta > Zygnematophyceae > Desmidiales > Peniaceae > Penium > Penium margaritaceum. The sequence goes on along the minus strand of SZWC01001057.1, from coordinate 304,993 downwards.
CTGCTGCACTCCCACTCATCTGTGCAATGAGACGTTAGAGCCAAACTGCTTCCTTGGCTCCAAAGCTGAGAGATACGTACTCAGCTTCTGTACTCGAGGTGGCCACGACCACCTGCCGCTTGCTGCACAAGCTGATGGCTCCACCATTCATGAGGAAGACATGTCCAGAGATGGACTTGTGCTCCTCAGGGTTTGAAGCCCAATCTGCGTCTGTGTAGCCGATGATGCTGTTGTCATTGCCGGTGTAGGTGATGCCGATGTTGATGGTTCCAGCAAGGTAGTGGAAGATCCGCTTTACTGCCTTCTGGTGCTCTGGTCCGGGATTAGCCATGTGCTGGCTCACAGCGCTCACAGCTTGTGCGAGGTCCGGACTGGTTGCCACCATGAGGTACATGAGACTGCTGACGACGCTCTGATACCAAATGTTGGAAGTTGAGGAGAGAGGGAGCCTTGGAGTAGCGAACATGTGTGATTGGAAGGGCATCACTTGTGCTGAAGAATGGTTATTCAATCACTCAAAATGATGGAGTACATATAGAGCTAGAGCTTGGGCAAGTCAGCCCTCTCACAAGACACACCACTTAGCCATGGAGGCTAAGGCTCACACACTAGAGTCCATAATCTCACACAAGGGAGGAAATCAGCCTAGCAATCAGGCTGACCACTCACACAAGACCTAGAGAGCTAGAGAATGCTCTCATGGCACACTCCTAGTGGTCACATAACCCACAAACCCATGGAGAATCGCCATGTGTCCATGGCTAGCACACAAGGATCTCACCTCACCTAAAAAGTAAGGAGAGGTACCTTTATCNAGCCATGGAGGCTAAGGCTCACACACTAGAGTCCATAATCTCACACAAGGGAGGAAATCAGCCTAGCAATCAGGCTGACCACTCACACACGACCTAGAGAGCTAGAGAATGCTCTCATGGCACACTCCTAGTGGTCACATAACCCACAAACCCATGGAGAATCGCCATGTGTCCATGGCTAGCACACAAGGATCTCACCTGACCTAAAAAGTAAGGAGAGGTACCTTTATCCTAGTCAGCACACTCTGACAAGGCAATCCTAAGACCAAGGACCTTTTTGGATATTTCTCCCATCAGGTCTTGAATCTGGACCTCTTGCCTTTTTCTTTTCTCAGGCTAAGGCATGGAGCCATCGCCCATGGTCACCCGGATATGGACGGTCGATGACCCCGAAAACTACAAAAATTTATATCTCCCAATCCGACCGTTGGATCGGCCTCAAACTTGGATCGTAGACATTTTGCTACTTGATCTTTCCAATGGTGGAGTTGGATTGACAATCGATCTGGTACTTTCCTGGAACTTGCTCCTGTGGACCTGAAAACTATGCCGGATGGCTCCTTTCCCAACAGTGCTGTGGCCCTCGATTGGCCACAAACCTGCTCACTTGTCCCAGAGCATAGCAAATGTCAGGACGTGTTCCTACCATGGCATACATGAGGCTGCGAACAGTAGACTGGTAGGGAATGTTCTCCATTTCACGCTATTCTGCTTTCATGTTGGGACTCATGGAGGAGGAGAACTCGATGTGTGTTTTCATTGGTGTGCTGTGGGCTTAAAGTCATCCATGTAGCACTTGAGAACTTGGATGATGTACTTGGTCTGGTTTAGCTTGGTGGTGCCTGCTGCTCAATTGCGGTGCCCGGCTATCCCAAGATAGAACTCAAGCGCACCCATGTCCTTCATCTTGACCTTGTTGAGACCTATTTTCAGCTTATTCAACACCTCGATCGATGAAGAGCAGATAATCAGGTCATCCATGTACAGTGCAACCAACGTCAAGTCTTGCTTATCCTCTCGCACATACCCTACTTATAAACAAATATGATTTTTCATGTTTTTGTAGTTTAATGAGTGTAAAATTTGTTGAATGAAAATTTGTATTCAATAAATTTGGTACTTCTTTTCCATTCGTCGAAACCGTAATGTTGATCCACAATTTTGGCAACCAGCCATGCTCATCTCTGCCTACCGCATTATAGTTCAAACCTTTCGAAGTTTGAACCTCATGTGCGCCCGTTTGATGCAGTCAGGTCGTGCACGTCCAACGCACACGACGGACCCTAGTGTTGGTTTGGGCCAAACCTGACTGATAGAGGCGATCCAACGGTCCGGATCGTCCGTGGCAGCGATTTTAAGGTGTTTTCAGCCAAGAATTAGCCCACACAATGTATTTTTGTATCAAAGGGAACCAATAGAATATGTCATGACATGTCCGTGTATGTGGAAATAAAAGCGACAAAAACATGTACAAGACAATAAAAGCCTTGGTCCTCACCTCGGTAAAACAAATGGTTTGTCATGATTCAATGTCTTTTGAATTTCGACAAAAATATGAAAATATTTTGGAAATTGACATTAACTCGTCGAAAAAAATGACGGCTCAAAAAACGGTTAATATCGAATTTAATAATCAGTAGGGTAGACACTGTTGGAACTGGAGGAGAGAGGGAGCCTTTAAGCAGCGAGCATGTGGGACTGGAAGGGCATCACTTGTGCTAAAAAATGGTTGTTGAATCCCTCAAAATGATGGAGTACATGTAGAGCTAGAGCTTGGACAAGTCAGCCTTCTCACAAGCCACACCACTTAGCCATGGAGGCTAAGGCTCACACTAGAGTCCATAATCTCACATAAGAGAGGAAATTAGCCTAGCAATCAGGCTGATTACTCACCAACGACCTAGAGAGCTAGAGAATGCTCTCATGGCACACTCCTAGTGGTCATATAACCCACATTTCCATGGAGAATCACCATGTGTCTATGGCTAGCACACAAGGATCTCACCTCACCCTAAAAGTAAGGAGAGGTACATTTTTCCTAGTCAGCACACTCTGACGAGGCAACCCAAGAATCTAGGACCTTTTTAGATATTTCTCGCATCAGGTCTTGACCCTGGACCTCTTGTTTTTTTCTTTTCTTAGGCTAAGACATGGAGCCATCGCCCATGGTCACCCGGAAATCGACGGTCGATAATCCCAAAAACTTTGAATTCTCGCAATCGGACTGTTGGATCGGCCTCAAACTTGGACCGTAAAAATTTTACCACCTGATCTTTTTGATGGTGATGTTGGATTGACCATCGGATCAGGCATCTTGTAGTTTCGTAAAACTTGCTCCTCTGGACCCAAAAGTGAGCCGAATGGCTCCTTTTTGAACAGCCTCCCACTTTGCTGTGGTTAGTGTGGGCTGAGTCCACATGCCTTCATGCAAAACTGCTGCTTCTCACAGGTGAGTGGCTTGGTGCAGAAATCCATGACGTACTTGTTGGTTGGAGTAAACTCCACCTTGATAGTACCCCCCTACACCATATCCTTAATGAAGTAATATGCGATGTCAATGTGCTTGGTGCATGCATGGTGCTCAGGATTCTTGGCCAGTGCGATAATGCTCTGGTTGTCGATGCGTAGAGGAACTTGAACTGCTGTACTCCCACTCATCTCTGCCATGAGACGCTGAAGCCAAACTGCTTCCTTGGGTCCAAAGCTAAGAGGGACGTATTCAGCTTCCGTGCTTGAGGTGGCCACGACTACCTACCACTTGCGGCGCCAGCTGATGGCCTCACCATTCATGAGGAACACATGTCCAGAGATGGACTTGCGATCCTCAGCGTTTGAAGCCCAATCTGCGTCAGTGTAGCTGATGATGCTGTTGTCGTTGCCGTTATAGGTGATGCTGATGTTGATGATTGCACCAAGATACCGGAAGATCCGCTTCGCTGCCCTCTGGTCCTCACTTCCGGGACTGGCCATGTGCTAGCTCACAATGCTAATAGCCTGTGCGAGGTCCTGCCTAGTTGCAACCATCAGGTACATGAGGCTGCCAACATCGCTCTGGTGCTTCTACCGCTCAGCTGCATTTGCTTCTCTATTGAAGTTCACGAGGTACTGCCGCATCTTCAGCGGCGTGCCCATGGATTTTGCCTCTGCCATGCCGAACCGCTAGAGAACATCCTTGATGTAGTGGCTCTGCTCCAGTGAAAGAGAGCGTGATTTGCGGTCATGCATGATCTGGATATCGAGGAAGTATGATGCCTCCCCGAGATCAGATATCTGGAAGTACTCCTGCATGGCCTCCTTGAACTCCTGCAGTGCGGACATGTTGCTCAAAAGGAGCAGTATGTCATCTTCATACACGATGATGATAAGGACCTCATGCTCATGCTGCCACAGATTGACGCTATAGTCACACTCGCTACGCTCGAACCCCATGCACTACAACGCCGTATCCAACTTCCGGTTACAAGCACGCGATGCTTGCTAGAGCCCGTACAGCGACTTGTGTACCTTACAAACTAGGTGCTCTTGGCCATCCATGACGAACCCTTCTGTCTGCTCCATGTAAATCTCCTCCTCCAGGTGACTATTCACGAATGCCGTCTTGACGTCCATTGGTGAACGCCATCTTCTTCCTCTGCTTTTGCCGATGAGGTCACTGTATCTGCTGTATTATGTTGGGAAATGAGCCATCCGGCTCAGTTTGAGGTCCAAAAAAGCAAGTTCGAGGAAAGTACCAGATGCCTGTTTCGATTGTCAATCCTATTTCACCAATTGTAAGATCAGGTAGCAAAATGTGTGCTGTCCAAGTGTGAGGCCCATCCAACAGTCGAATAAGGAGATATGAATTTTCAAATGTTTCAGGGTCATCGACCCCCGATATCCGGGTAACCATGTGTGATGCCTCCATGCCTTAGCCTAAAAAAAGAAAAAGGCAAGAGATCCAGGGTCAAGACCTGGTGGGAGAAATATCCAAAAAGGTCCTAGATTCTTGGGTTGCCTTGTCAGAGTGTACTGACTAGGAAAAAGGTACCACTCCTTGCTTTTTAGGTGAGGTCAGATCCTTGTGTGCTAGCCATGGATACATGGCGACTCTCCATGGGATTGTGGTTGATGTGACCACTGTTGGGAAAGGAGCCATCCGGCTCAGTTTCAGGTCCATAGGAGCAAGTTCTAGGTAAGTACCAAATGCCTACTCCGATGGTCGATCCGTTTTCAACATTGGAAAGATGAGGTAGGAAAATGTCTACGGTCCAAGTTTGAGGCCAATCCAACAGTCGGATTGGGAGATATGAATGTTTGTAGTTTCTAGGGTCATCGACCGCCGATATCCGGCTGACCATGGGCGATGGCTCCATGCCTTAGCCTGAGAAAAGAAAAAGGCAAGAGGTCCAGGGTCAAGACCTGATGGGAGAAATATCCACAAAGGTCCTTCGTCTTAGGATTGCCTGGTCAGAGTGTGTTGACTAGGATAATGGTACCTCTCCTTAGTTTTTAGGTGATGTGAGATCCTTGTGTGCTAGCCATGGATACATGGCGATTCTCCATGGGTTTGTGGGTTACATGACCACTAGGAATGTGCCATGAGAGCATTCTCTAGCTTTCTAGGTCGTGTGTGAGTGGTCAACCTGATTGTTAGGCTGATTACCTCCCTTATGTGAGATTATGGACTCTAGTGTATGAGCTCTAGCCTCCATGGCTAAGTGGTGTGGCTTGTGAGAGGGGTGACTTGCCCAAGCTCTAGCTCGATATGTACCCCTTCATTTTGAGTGATTCAATAACCATTCTTCCGTACAAGTGATGCCCTTCCAATCACACATGCTCGCTGCTCCAAGGCTCCCTCTCTCCTCCAGATCCAATAATCTCCATAATCCTAATCCCCTCAGCATACACCACCTCATCATAACCCAAAGCAATCGGACGGTGGGGAATGCAGAGCAGCTCCGTAAACCACTCGTGATGCATCAGAATCCTGGTACACCCTGAGTCCTTGTACAACGCCAGATCCGCCTTTTCCATCTGCAACATATCATACTTTGCCATGAAGAGGCGGTCGCGTACCTGCTTGGCAATGTTCATGTTGCCAAAAGGGCGTACGGCGGTCTGGTTCTGCTGCTGCTACTGCTGTTGCTGATATTAGTTTGAGTGCTCATGCTATTGCTATGGAGATTGCTGCTTTTGCTACTGCTACTGCTGCTCCTTCTGGTCCCTCTTGAACTTGAAGCACTCTTTCTTGTTGTGCCCCTCTTTCTGGCAATAGTGGCACTTGTCCTTGTTCTTGCCTCTCTGCTGTCCAGACTGGTGCTGCTGCTCGTTATGTTAACCCATGGCCATGAAAGCTGCTTCACTGCTGCTACTGCCGCCATCGCGCTTCCTTCCATTCCGACGCAATTCTACGTGCACCAGGTGTGTGCAAATGAAGTCCAGGTCAAGAGTCGGCTGGCACTCCAACGTCTCTCGTATCATGTCCGAGCGCGTTGTAAGTCCCCTTAGCAAGAGGAGAACGAAGCACGTGTCTTCCACAGGGTTGCTTGCCGCTTTCAACTGCTTCGCCAGCTCCTTTGTCCTGTCCAAGTACGTCATCATCTTCTCCTCCAAAAGCATGAGGAATGCAAGATCCTTGCTCACATCCTTGCGCAACATGTCCCACCCCTCTTTTGCAGTAGCCTTGTCACTCACGTACTGAAGATGCGGGTTGGAGATGGTGTTGACAAGCAGCCTCTAGGCCTGCCTGTCCTTCTTCCACTCCATGTATGTTGCCGCTATAGTTGTAGATGAACTTACATCTGCTGCATCTTTCTACGGCGTCTTCTCGCCGCCACCTCTGCTATGGTGATGCCTTTTGCCTGTGGAGGCGGAGCGCGCTCGTCGCCACTCACCTCCTCCCACAAGACCCTCTCCTCCAAAAAGAGGCGGGTATGGATCTTCCAAAACGTGAAGTTACCACGTCCTTCCAGCCTCTCCAAGGGAAGGACTGCTGTTACCATGCCTGCTGCTGCCATTTTGAGCCTTGGTCATGCTCTGTTGCTGTTTCTGCCGGAAATTTGTTTGACAGAAAATGGATTGTAGAGGCAAGGAGACTAGGAATTTTGAAAAACATAGCCCGCCACTAGCAAATTCAGCTCAAACACTTTCAGATCGACCCATAAAACAGGGTCATCAACAGGGGATTTTGAAAGATATGCCCTCTTGAAAATAGTGTATGCTTCTCTACTTCTACTCCTGCTCACACCAGCAAGCTTGTAAATGGAGTTTCTCCCAAAACTACCAATGGAATTTAAATATTTTTATATCAATGAAAAGCTTAGGAAAAACACTTCAATTTGTATGTGTTACTTTTTAATTTTGACAAAGAAACAAGAGAGTTATGGTCATTACAAGGCGACACTCTTACTCAAAGAGAAAAGTGTAGTCCTGGCTGACCTCGTTTTGAGCATAACTTTCAATCCGACCGTTGGATCTTTGCAATGTTGTACTTGTTAGAAAGCTTGTTATTTTAACTTGAAGATCCTGTGATTCATCCTCAAATTTGGTGAACGTTTGGCCCCAATCTATCACTCTCAAAGTGACAGCCTGTGCTGGCTGAAAGAGGCACAACTTGGCTCTAATACCAAGTATTGGAACTGGAGGAGAGAGGGAGCTTTGGAGCAGTGAGCATGTGGGACTGGAAAGGCATCAATTGTGCTGAAGAATGGTTGTTGAATCACTCAAAATGATGGAGTATATATAGAAGTAGAGCTTGGAGGCTATGACTCACAAACTACAGTCCACAATCTCACACAAGAGAGGAAGTAAGCCTAGTTATGAGGCTGACCACTCACAGACGACCTAGAGAACTAGAAAATGCTCTCATGGTACACTCCTAGTGGTCACATAATCCACAATCACATGGAGAATCGCCATGTGTCCATGGCTAGCATACAAGGATCTCACCTCACCTAAAAAGTAACGAGAGGTACCATTTTCCTAGTCAGTACACTCTGACAAGGTAACCTAAGAATCTAGGACCTTTTTGGATATTTCTCCCATGAGGTCTTGACCCTGGACCTCCTGCCTTTTTCTTTTCTAAGGCTAAGGCATGGAGCCATCGCCCATGGTGACCCGAATATTGGCAGTCGATGACCCCAAAAACTTTGAAAATTCATATCTCCGAATCCAACTGTTGGATGGGCATCAAACTTGGACCGTAGACATTTTTCCACCTGATCTTTTCAATGGTGAAATTAGATTGAGAATCCGAGCAGGCATCTTGTAGTTTCCTGGAACTTGCCTATGTGGACCTGAAACGGAGCCGGATTGCTCCTTTTCTAACAGACACTACGGTCATTTTAATAGCGTGTGAAGTTGAGCCCATCCATGAAGCCATCCATCTCCTTGTATCACATCCTTGGGGCCTGTTTCATCTCGTAAAGTGCTTTGTCTAGTTTACAAACCTTGTCCTCTGGAGCTTTCACTCCCTCAGGCAATTCCATCAGCGCTTCTTTGTCTAGTTTCCCGTAGAGGAAAGGTGCCTTGACATCCATCGCATGGACCTCCAGATCTTTTGCAATGGCGATGTCCAACATGGATCTGATGGAGGAAAAGGTGACGACAGGCGCAAACGTTACCTCCTACTCTGAGCCTGCACGTTGGGAAAACCCATTTGCCATAACTCTTGCCTTATACTTGTCAAATATACCATTGTACTCGAACTTCTTCCAAAGTACCCTCTTTGACCCCACCACGTGTATGTTTGAAAGATTGTCCACCAGAACCCATGTTCTGTTCTCTTCAATGGATGCGAGTTTGCTATCCACTTTCTCCTTCCACTTGGCCGCATCTGGTATGTTCATAGCCTCTGATACGGTCACGGGCTCTCCGAGCTGAGTCCAGTCCATTCCGCACTCTCAGCAACGTACTTGGACAGAGTTTTCTTCTGGCGTGTAGTATGCCGAAGTGTTGCTGATGGTGCTGCAAGGCTCAATTGCTTTTGTTGCTCCTGCGCTGCCAGTGATCCGTTGTTTGAAGAAGATCCACCGGCCTCAGTGTTTGACTCACAGGCCTCGGACAACTCAGACTCAGTGTCAGACTCCGTCGCTGTCAGCCTGCACAGCCACTCTCCCTGCAGCACCATCCTTCACTTGAATCATCTGCCAGATTTCTGGTGCCTGATCACTTGACTTGAGTAACTCAACCCACTCTCCCTTGCCGAGCATCCTTTCATCAAACCCGACATCTAGGCTCCTGATGACCTTTCCTGCCGCTTGGTTCCATAGCATGTACGCCTTGTGTACGGTGTCGTATCCAACCATCAAGCTTGCCCTTTCCTTCTTTTGCTTGGACCTTTGCATTGGAAGTACAGCCAAAGACCCTCATGTACGAGGTATCTGTCTTCTACCCTGACCCAGCCTTTTGTGGCGTCTTGAGCTATTTCTCTTGCTGTTTCTTACCACGCCTTCCAAGGGCGGCTACCAGAGTGAGATTCGCAAAGTAGCAAGCAGTTATTGTAGCTTCAGCCCAGAAGCGAGGTCTTTCTGAGTACCGTTCACGTTAATGCTGATCAACTTATCTCCCTCGTCTTGCGCATGGACAAGGGTACCATTGGTACACCTAAAGGAACGTTCCGTCTCCCTAAGGGAGATGAGTCCATCCTTCTCCCGTGAAGAGTAGTGGTTCGTGCGAGAGTCCAGCCCGTAGGCTCCACGCTTCAATAGTGCCGCTCTCTTGGTTACCGGCAAGCTCTCAGCCATCAAGTTCGCCAACTCCTTCTTACCCTTTCCCTTGTCCTCATATCTACCACCATGATCTCCGTCTTCCTTCTTGGATATCCTGCATTCCCGTGCCCAATGCCCTGTGTTGGAATTAGGATCAGCGACAGAGGTTAACAGAATCATGTATACAATCTATGACAAAATTAATCCAAAACAGACTCCATGAACCCTAGAAACACCACTCTAACTCCACCTATAAAACAGCCATAACACGTAGCCAGACACTGGAGAAACTGCACTTGTCAAGAGTCCAAACCAGAGCCTCATGCTGCTAGCTGATCTCCAGCGTATTCCTTCGGTATGCTAGAAGCCTGAAACAGTGTAGTATGCACAAAGTTGTCTACAACTAAACTTTCGAACTTCATATACTAGTTTAGGACACTCCTACTGACTACAATATGCATGTAGTGACTCTGTTAATTCCTATGTCTTATGTCGTTGCCTTCAGCTTTCTTCGGACTGTACTCGGTTGCAAGAGCCTGTCGTCAGAACACAAAACGGTGGACTGAGCGGTTGCTCGAGGGGATCGACCATCAGCGAGGACCGAATCGGCAAGAATGCTTGCGTGAGGTCAATCCTCCTCGAGCGAGCCGACGGTCAGATCCAATCGGCCGACCGTCCGCTCCTTTGCCACTCGATGATCTCGAACGGCCGGCTCTCCTTTCCTCCTCTTCCCTCCACTACCACATCACCCTCGGATCGAGCGAAGGTCAGGCTGCACGCTCGATCCTTCTGCCGATATTCCGTTGCCAAGCCTCGATCCTTTCCAGCACAGAGTATGCCACATTTGCCAGGTTTGTGGAACAAATTATGATACTTTCTTCTTTTGACCTTTTTTCCTACACTACCTAATGGAAAGAGCTGAGACTTCGACTATAGTAGGATGATGATGGAATCTTTCTAATGGTGCTGTTACATTGAAGATCGGATGCCAAACGAGGGAAAAAGGCATTTTTCAACATTCCCCCCTTTATTGCCAACTCCACAGGAGGTTGGCATACAACCACAAAATGCCTTAGACTATAGCAGGATGATGGAGGATCCTTTCCAGCGAAGCCATTGGGTCTAGGATCGGACAGCACACGAGGGAGGAAGGTATTTGCCAACATTCCCCCCCATTGTATGCCAATCTCCACAGGAGTTTGGCGTACAAGCAGAAAATGGCCCTCCACAAAAAATGACCAGGAGAATGGAGATGAGGCACGGGGATACACGGTTTGTGAAACCCCCCCTTGTGCAAATCCAGCGTTGCTTGCAAAGGAAAGGAGAAGTTGTGGGTTTGTCAGGAGGCGCATACCGAGGTACCAGTCGGTACACATCAAAGCGTGAGGGCAAGAGTGGGCAGAAGCAAGCAAAAGCAACGCCGTTTGGCGCGTAGAAACCAGCAAAGCAAGCAGCGAGAAGTGCGAAGGGTGCAAAAAAACAGTACTAGGGGAGAACAGGCATCGCAAACCCCAATTCCATTCTAACGCCTCAGGTGGGGGAACGGAACGGGATGGTGAGAGGACACAAGAAAGAAAATGAGAGAGAGAGAGAGAGAGAACAAGGACATAGGAGGAGTCGACCCGAACGAAGGCGCGGAAAGAAGCATTGTGTATGGGAAAAGAGCGCGAGGACACTAACATGCAATAGAAAGAGAGCGACAAAAGATTAGAACGAGGTAAGAAGAGAGAGAGGGGCCGGAGAGGCCTTTGCCTGGACTAATGCCTCATTTGGGGAGTCTAGGCGGAGACGGTCCAAAAGGAGACAGTGGAATGTGCGTGCTCCTGTGCCTACGCCTCATTTGGGAGACACAGGAAGAGGAAACCCGAGTGAAGAAAGGAGACACAAGGGAGAAATACGAGACAGGAAGAGTGCAGCAAAAGAGCAGCTGGACGAGAGTAGAAGACTTGGTGCATGGCAGCTGACGCCATGAGAGCGTCACCACCGGAGGATGAAACACAGTATGAGCACCGTCAGTGGCAAGTAGACACATGGGTCACATGACGAGGTCACAAAACATAGGTGTAGCAACCTTGTCAGGTAGGCTTCTAGGAGACTCGCTGTCGCGTCGAGGTAGAAGGCCATGCACAGCATTGGCAAGGCCTATACAGGCACTGCGAAAACGGGATGGAGATATAGAAGTAGGCAACACAGAAGTAAGGGAAGAAGACGCTGGCTGTGGAGCGAGACCAGCCATTGGAGATGGAGGTGGACGTGGACCGCGATAAAGGAGCCGATGGGTGCGAAAAGATGCAAGAGGCTTATCTCTTAATACATCTGCGTTGGTATGGGGAGTAAATGCAAGATATTGAGGTTGCTATTGTACCTGTGGTGACGGAGAAGAACATGAGGGCGTTAAAGGTATTTTTGACAATACTGTGAAAGGTTGAAAGATCGTGCTGACTGAACTCCTGGGAGACAGAGGAGCTCGTTTCCGCTTGTGGTGTAGGAGTAGGAAGAAGAAGCAAACATGCCCGGTTTGTTGGCACTTCCAACACTTTGGTACTGCTAGAGAAGAAGTTTCACACATTTGTAGTACTGAAGAAGATGACTAGCAGGAGCCGTGGTGGTCAAGAGGGAGAGTGCCATTTTTTCTCTGCATCTTCTCCTTGGATAAAAGATTGTCGATTAAGTGCGGAATATCAAAAATCGTGAATTTTGTAAAAGGATGTTATTTCTCGTCCTTCAACCGCTGCTCCTTTTGTTCGTCCGAAAGAGAAAGTTTTCGCAATTGGAGCTCAAAACAATTCAATTCTAAGGATGCAAATTTGTGGTGGAGAGCTTTCATGGTGTTGATCCATGCGACAGCTTTATTCAGTCGAAGATGAATGGAGCTCATGAGCTTGGAAGCAAATTGCTGATCAGACGGTTTTTTCCCAAGAGACGTAGATCTTCAGAAAGGGTCTTGAGTTTGAGAATAAAAGCACCCACATGCTTGTAATCATCCATCTGAGTTTTAGTGAATTGTTTGAGTGCTGTACCCAGAGTAGCCATGGACTCCGCCTGATATAAGAAACTCCAAATGTTGGTCCAGGCCACTATTGGATCATCATTGTGATTATTTTCTTAGAGTAAGATCTTGAAGTCGTTGGAGACATGCATACCAAGGACTGCATAGGAAGCAACTTGACGTCGCCGCGAAGATGCCAATTCCGGACTTGAAGATGTCTGTGGATCAAGAATGTCTCCTTGCTGAGGAGAGATCACCGTCCATAGATCCATGGACATCCAGAGGAACATCATGTCGAAAGCCCATAGTTGGTAGTTTCCGTAATCATCTTCGTCCAGAATGTGAACTTGAAATCTGTCGTTTGTAGGAGCAAGTGAGTGGGGTATGAAGTATACGTGAGACTATGGATTGTGATCGTCCACTAGTTGATCCCGTTGACATAGTTGAGAGGTTAGCCATTTTGTGTGTACAGGATGTCAGACAAATACGAAGATCTCGTTCATAGGATGTGATCCGTAGGGATGTGGGCGCATTTGATAACGTCTGTTGTATAGTTGAAGAATTATTGATACAAAAATGACATTGACTGTTCTAGTTGCTGCTGTTGCTTGTGCGATTGTTCTTCCTTCTGTTATTGAGGTTGCAGTCTTGTTCAAGAGATGAGACCATATTGGGGAAAAACACAAGTATCAGTTTTTGGATAGATCTTTATAAGGTTGAGGCTGACGTTGATGAGAAAAATATGAGAAACGCTGATAACGCCGTTGTGAAGCATCACAAAGGAAATTTGGGTCCTCGTAATTAAGTCAAGGACTCCTCTCAAAACTCCATTAGAGGCAGATTCTGTTGATCTGAAGGCACCTGCTCTGATACCAAATATAGGAATGAGGATCACCCACAGAGGTTAACAAAATCATGTATACAATCCATGACGAAATTAATCCAGAATAAACTCCATGAACTCCAGAAACTCCATAGTCATTCCACCTACAAAACAGCCGTAACACTTAGCCAGATATTCTAGACACTGTACTTGTCAAGAGCCCAAACCAAGGCCTCAGGCTGCTAGCTGATCTCTTGCATATTCCTACGATATGCTACAAGCCTGAAACAGTGCACTATGCACAAATTTGTCTATAACTAAACTGGCAACTACATATACTGGTCTCAGATACTCCTACTAACTAGAATATGCACATAATGACTATCCGTTGATTCGTGTGTCTTGTGTCGTCGCCTCCAGCTTGCTCCGGATTGGACTCGGTTGCGAGAGTATGTCGTCAGAATACCAAGCGACGGACAAAGTAATTGCTCGAGAGGATCGACGGTCAGCGAGGACCGGATCCGTAAGAACGCTCGCGAAACGCCAATCATCCTCGAGCGAGCCGACGGTCAGATGCAATCGGACGGCCATCTGCTCCTTTGCCAGTTGATGACCTCGAACGGCCGGCTCTCTTTTTCTCCTCATCGTCCCTCCACTGCTACGTCACCTGACGATCGAACGAAGCTCAGGCTTGCATGCTCGATCATTCTGCCAAGGTTCCGTTGCCAAGCCTCAATCCTTTCCAGCACAGAGTATGCCACATTTGCCAAGTTTGTGGCACAAACTCTGCCACTTTCTTCTTTTGACCTTTTCTCCCACACCAGCTGTTGGAAAGAGCTCAGACTGTGGCTGTAGCAGGATGATGATCGAATCTCTCCGAAGGTGTTCTTAAATTGGAGATCGGACGACAGATAAGAAAGAAACGTTTTTTCTTACACCCAGGATTGCCACAGTTATGGCACTTCCCACGACACTTCAAATTCTTTCTTGTTGGATGTGGAGGAGAGAGGGAGCCTTGGAGCAGCGAGCATGTGTGATTGGAAGGGCATCACTTGTGCTAAAGAATGATTATTCAATCACTCAAAATGATGAAGTACATATAGAGCTAGAGCTTGGGCAAGTCAGCCCTCTCACAAGCCGTACCACTTAGTCATGGAGGCTAAGGCTCACACACTAGAGTCCATAATCTCACACAAGGGAGGAAATCAGCCTAGCAATGAGGCAGACCACTCACACACGACCTAGAGAGCTAGATAATGCTCTCATGGCACCCTCCTAGTGGTCACATAACTCACAAAAACCATGGAGAATCGCCATGTGTCCATGGCTAGCACACAAGGATCTCACCTCACCGAAAAAGTAAGGAGAGGTACCTTTATCCTAGTCAGCACACTCTGACAAGGCAATCCTAAGACCAAGGACCTTTTTGGATATTTTTCCCATCAGGTCTTGACCTTGNCCTAGCAATGAGGCAGACCACTCACACACGACCTAGAGAGCTAGATAATGCTCTCATGGCACCCTCCTAGTGGTCACATAACTCACAAAAACCATGGAGAATCGCCATGTGTCCATGGCTAGCACACAAGGATCTCACCTCACCGAAAAAGTAAGGAGAGGTACCTTTATCCTAGTCAGCACACTCTGACAAGGCAATCCTAAGACCAAGGACCTTTTTGGATATTTTTCCCATCAGGTCTTGACCTTGGACCTCTTGCCTTTTTCTTTTCTCAGGCTAAGGCATGGAGTAATCACCCATTGCCTCCCAGACATCGGCGGTCCATGACCCCCGAAACTTCGAAATTTATATCTCCCAATCCGTTGGATCAGCATCAAACTTGGACCGTAGACATTTTCCCACCTCATCTTTCCAATGGTCAAGTCAGATCGATAATCGGAGGAGGCATCTGGTACTTTCTGGAACTTGCTCCTGTAGACCTGAAACTAAGCCAGATGGTTTTTTTCCCAACAATCTCCCACTTTGCCACAGTCAAAGTGAGCTGAGTCCACATGCCTTCATTCAGAACTGCTGCTTCTCACGGGTCACTGGCTTGGTGCACAAATCAGCGACCTGCTTGTTGGTTGGAGTAAACTCCAGCTTGATAGCACCCTCCTGTACCATGTGCCTGCTGAAGGGATATGTGACGTCAATAAACTTAGTGCGTGCATGGTGCTTAGGATTCTTGGCGAGTGCGATTGCACTCTGGTTATCGACGCACACAAGAACAAGGACTGCTACACTCCCACTCATCTCAACCATGAGACGCTGGAGCCAAACTGCTTCCTTGGCTCCAAAGCTGAGAGAGACGTACTCTGCTTCTGTACTAGAGGTGGTCATGACCACCTGCCGCTTGCTCCACCAGCTGATGGCACCTCCATTATGAGAAATACATGTCCAGAGATGGACTTGCGGGTCTCAAGATTTGAAGCCCAATCTGCATCTGTGTAGCCGATGATGTTGTTGTCGTTACCGTTGTAGATGATGGCGACGTTGATAGTTCCAGGAAGGTAGCGGAAGATCCGCTTCTCTGCCTTCTGGTGCTCCGGTCTGGAATAGCCATGTGCTGGCTCACAACACTCACAGCTTGTGCGAGGTTTGGCCTGGTTGCTACGATGAGGTACATGAGACTGTCGACGGCACTATGGTACTTCTGCCGCTCGGCTGCATCTGCTTCTCCACTGAAGCTCATAAGGTACTATCGCGTCTCCAGCGGCGTGCCGATGGGTTTGGCCAGTGCCATGCCGAACCGCTCCAAGACATCCTTGATGTAGCAGCTCTGATGCAGCAAGAGAGAGCATGATTTGCGTCATGCGTGATTTGGATACCAAGGAAGTATGACGCCTCCCCGAGATCAGACATCTGGAAGCGCTCCTGCATGGCCTCCTTGAACTCCTTTAGTGCAGACATGCTATTGGAAAGGAGGAGCATGTGATCCACATAGATAATGATGATGAGGATCTCATGCTCATACTGCCAGTAATACACGCTGTAGTCACACTCGCTGCGCTCAAACCCCATGCACTGCAACGCCGCATCCAACTTCTGGTTCCAAGCACGCGACGCTTGTTTGAGGCTGTACAGCGACTTCTGCAGCTTGCAAACCAGGTACTCTTGACCATCCATGAGGAACCCCTCCGGTTGCTCCATGTAAATCTCCTCCTCCAAGTAACCAGAATGCCAACTTGACATCCATGTAGTGAACCTCAGAGTCCTCAGCTGCTGCATAAGAGAGGAGCGTGTAAACAGAGGCAAACTTTGCAATAGGGGCAAAAGTTTTCGTGTAGTTGATGCCCTCCTATTGCGAGTAGCCCTTGGCGACCAGCCTCGCCTTGTATTTTTCCAGGTTACCATCTGCTCCCCGCTTCTTCTTAAACACCTACTTGCACTTGATCACCTTACATCCAGGTGGACGCTCAATCAGCTCCCACGTGCCGTTATCCAGCTGCGACTGTATCTCCTGCTGCACGACTTGCGCCCAATCTGCTGCATCCGGTGCAGCCATGGCCTCCTTGCATGAGGTTGGATCATCTGAATCTGCTACAACTGCAACGTTCATCTGTTCTGGTTTATACAGTATCTGGAAATGGCCGCGCTCACCAGGCTTGTAACGCACCCTAAGAGGGTACCCGCAACCCGGTGCTGCTCGCAGAACTGCTACTGCTGGTGGTGCTATATCTCCTTCCTCTGCTTCTGCCAATGAGGATATTGTATCTACTGCATCAGACATGGGAGTGTAGAGTGATTCTCCCACTGTCACAGAAAAGGAAGGATCAAGAGAGAGTGGATCAGGAAGGATTTGTGCTCCCACTGTCTCGTCACCTGCTGGTGGTGCTTCCTCTTCACAGACAATGTTGGTGCCGATGACGTTGCTCTCGCTGAAAACAACATCCCTGGTGTTGATGACGTGGCCTGTATCCCTCTCGTAGAGGCGATAGGCCTTGCTTGCCACATCGTATCCAATCATCAGCATCTGCACACTCTTTACCTCCCTTCTCTACCGCTTCTCCTTGGGCACGTGCATGTGCGCAAAGCTGCCAAATGCTCGAAGATGACCCACGCTCGGTTTCTTGCCGAACCATGCCTCGTACGGCGTCATCTGCTCCTGCGCCTTAGTTGGACCACGGTTCTTGATGTAGACCGCACTACTCACGCCTTCAGCCCAGAAGTCGTAGGTCAGCCGAGCCGTGTGCAACATGGAGCGCGCCGACTCCACAATGGTACAGTTGACGCGTTCCGCTACACCATTCTCTGCGGTGAGTACATCGCGGTACGCTGCGCCTTGATGCCAGCTGCTGCGAGGTAGTCCTGGAACTCCTTACTCAGGTACTCTTCAACGCGATCGATGCGCAGCGCCTTGATCTTCTTTCCAGTCTGGTTTTCCATCATGACCTTGCACTCCTTCAACCTGTCAAAGCACTAGTCCTTGGAAAGAACGAAGTACACAGCAATATAACGGCTGAAATCATCAATGAAGGTCAGGAAATACCGAGAGCCTCCAAAGGTTTGGTCTGCATCGAACCGCATAAGTCCGTGTGGACCAGCTCCAACACCTCCTTCACACATTCCCCTACTCCAGAGAATGCCTCGCGTTGCTGCTTCCCCTCCAAACAGCCGATGCATAACTGCTGCTCAAAGTTAGAGATGACTGCTACTGCTGCTGCTACTGCTTTTGCTACTGCTCCTGTGATGACTGCTGCTGTTGCTGCTCCTTTTGGTCCCTCTTGAGCTTGAAATACACCTTTTCATTGTGTTTCTCCTTCTGGGAGTAGTGGTATTTCCCTTTCTTTCTGCCTTTCCGTTGCGCAGACTGCAGCTGCTACTGCTAGTTGCGTGAGCTCGTCGCCATAAAAGCTGCTTCATGTTGGGAAAGGAGCCATCTGGCTCAGTTTCAGGTCCACAGGAGCAAGTTCCAGGAAAGTACCAGATGCCTGCTCCGATTGCCGATCCGACTTCACCATTGGAAAGATCAGGTGGCAAAATGTCTACGGTCCAAGTTTGAGGCCGATCCAACGGTCCGATTGGGAGATATGAATTTTCAAAGTTTCGGGAGTCATGGACCGTCGATGTCTGGGTGGGCATGGGTGATGGCTCCATGCCTTAGCCTGAGAAAAGAAAAAGGCAAGAGGTCCAGGGTCAAGACCTGATGGGAGAAATATCCAAAAAGGTCCTTGGTCTTAGGATTGCCTTGTCAGAGTGTGCTGACTNGCCAGCACAGGCCGTCACTTTGAGAGTGACGGGTTGGGGTAAAACCTTCACCAGATTTGACGATCAACCACTAGATCTTCAAGTTCAAGAGACAAGCTTTCCAACAAGCCCACGATCACGAAGATCCGACGGTCGGATTGAGAGTTATGCTCAAAACGAGGTCGGCCAGGGCTACACTCTTCTCTATGAGTAAGACTGTCGTCTTGTGATGACCATAACTCTCTCATTTCTTTGTCAAATTTAAAAAGTGGCACATGCGAATTGTAGTATTTTTGCTAAGCTTTCCATTGGTGCAAAAATATTTGCATTCCATAGATTCGTTTGGGAGAAACGCCGTTTACAAACTGGCTGGTCTGAGTTGGAGTAGGAGCAGAAGCATACCCTGTTTTCAAGAGGGCATATCTCTCAAAATCCCCTGTTGATGACCCTGTTTTATGGGTCGATCTGAAAGGTTTTGAGCTGAATTCTCCAGTGGTGGGCTCAGTTTTTCAAAAATCCCAGTCTACTGGCATCTACAGTCCATTTTCTGTCAGACAGATTTCTGGCAGAAGCAGCAGCAGAAGCAGGGGTAGCGCCGCCATCCAAGGGCAACGCTGAGCATCACCAAGGCTCAAAATGGCAGCAGCTGGCGTTGTGACAGCAGCCCAGCCTTTGGAGAGGCTGGAGGGACGCGCCAACTTCACGTTTTGGAAGATCCGTACCCGCCTCCTTTTGGAGGAGAGGGGCTTGTGGGAGGTGGTGAGCGGCGACGAGCCGGCTCCAGATCCACAGGCAAAAGGCATCACCGCAGCGCAGGTGGTGGCGGGGAAGACGCCGCAAAAGGGTGCAGCTGATGCGGGTTCTTCTGCAGCTGTACCAGCGACGTACGAGGAGTGGAAGAAGAAGGACAGGCAGGCCTACAGGTTGCTTGTTAACACCATCTCTTACCCGCATCTTCAGTACGCGAGTGATAAGGCTACTGCAAAGGAGGGGTGGGACACGTTGTGCAAGAAGTATGAGAGCAAGGATCTTGCATTCCTCATGCTTTTGGAGGAAAAGATGATGGCGCTGAAAATGCAGGGTGGTGAAGGGATGGAGGCGTATCTGGACAGGGCAAAGGAGCTGGCAAAGCAACTGAGAGCGGCTGGCAATCCTGTGGAAGAGACGCGCTTCATTCTCCTCTTGCTGAGGGGACTCCCAACCAGCTACGACACGGTGCGAGAGACGTTGGAGTGCCAGCCGACTCTCGACCTCGACTTCATCTGCACGCACTTGGTGCAGGTGGAACTGCGTCGCAATGCAGCAAAGCGCAATGGCGGCAGCAGCAGCAGTGAAGCAGCTTTCATGGCCATGGGCTCACGCAACCAGCAGCAGCAGCAGTCCGGGCAGCAGAGAGGCAAGAAGAAGGGCAAGTGCCACTATTGCCAGAAAGAGGGGCACTACAAGAAAGAGTGCTTCAAGTTTAAGAGGGACCAGAAGGAGCAGCAGCAGCAGCAGCAAAAGCAGCAATCTCCACAGCAACAGCAGCAGCAGTCACAGCAACGGCAGCAGCAGCAGCAGCAGCAGCAGAACCAGACTAGCGTGCGCCATTTTGGCAACATGAACGTCGCCAAGGAGGTGCGCGACCGCCTCTTCATGGCGAAGTCTGACATGTCGCAGAAGGAAAAGGCGGATCTGGCGTGGTACAAGGACTCGGGGTGTACCAAGAGTCTGACGCACCACAAGGAGTGGTTCACACAGCTGCTCTCCATTCCTCCTCGGCCGATTGCTTTAGGTGATGATCGGGTGGTGTATGCTGAGGGGATTGGGATTGTGGAGATGTGGTTGGAGACCCCGCGTGGCATTGAAGTGGGAGTTTTCCATGGCGTGCTGTATGTGCCTGATGCTGCGTTCAACCTTCTCTCAGTGTCCTCTCTCACAAACACAGGACTGCGCGTTGTCTTCGATGATNCAACAAGGAAACAGGAGAGGAGTTGGCCAAGTCGGTGAAGGAGGGCGACATGTACCGCCTGCTGGGGGCGACCAAGATCCCGCGTGAACAGAGTCTTGCAGCAGTGGTGCAGGCGACAGATGGCGAGATCTGGCATGCGCGCTACGGGCACATTGGCATGCGCGCCTTGCAGCAGCTTCAAGCAAAGCAGATGGTGCGTGACCTGCCAACCATATCTAACTTTGAGCAGCAGTTGTGCATCGGCTGTTTGGAGGGGAAGCAACACCGCGAGGCGTTCTCTGGAGCAGGGGAGCGTACAAAAGAGGTGTTGGAGCTGGTTCACACGGACTTGTGCGGACCAATGCAGACCCAGAGCTTTGGAGGCTCTAGGTATTTTCTCACCTTCATTGATGATTTCAGCCGTTATACTGCTGTATACTTCCTTTCCTCCAAGGACCAGTGCTTTGACACGTTCAAGGAGTTCAAGGCCATGGTGGAGAACCAGACTGGCAAGAAGATCAAGGCGTTGCGCAGCGATCGCGGTGGAGAATATCTAAGCAAGGAATTCCAAGACTACCTCGCACTAGATGGCATCAAGGCGCAGCGTACCGCGCCGTACTCGCCGCAGCAGAACGGTGTAGCAGAACGCGCCAACTGTACCATTGTGGAGTCGGCGCGCTCCATGCTGCACGCGGCTCGGCTGACCTACGACTTCTGGGTTGAAGCCGTGAGCAATGCGGTCTACATCAAGAACCGCAGTCCAACTAAGGCCCTAGAGCAGATGACGCCGTACGAGGCGTGGTTTGGCAAGAAGCCAAGCGTGGGTCATCTTCGCGCGTTTGGCAGCTTGGCGCACATGCACGTGCCAAAAGAGAAGCGGTAAAAGTGGGACGCGAAGAGTGCGCAGATGCTGATGATTGGCTACGACATGGCAAGCAAGGCGTATCGCCTCTACGAGAGGGATACAGGCCACGTCATCATCTCCAAGGATGTCGTCTTCAATGAGAGCAACGTCATCGGCACCAACATCGTGTGTGAAGAGGCAGCAGAACCAGCAGCAGACAAGACGGTTGGAGCAGAAATTCTTCCTGACCCAGTATCTCCCGATCCTTCCTCTACTGTGACAGTGGGAGAATCACTCTACTCTCCCATGTCTGATGTTGCAGACACAGCAGCCTCATCGGCAGAAGCAGAGGAGGGAGATGTAGCACCACCAGCAGCAGCAGTTGTGCCAGCAGCACCGCGCCAGCCACCCGCTAACGCTCCAGCACCAGGTCGCAGGTACCCTCTTAGGGTGCGTTACAAGCCTGGTGAGCGCGGCCATTTCTGGATGCTGCAGAAACCAGAACAGATGAACGTCGCAGTTGCAGCAGATTCAGATGAGCCAACGTCATACAAGGAGGCCATGGCTGCACCGGATGCAGCAGATTGGG
The DNA here is from genome assembly GCA_023375785.1 of Penium margaritaceum. Taxonomy (NCBI): domain Eukaryota; kingdom Viridiplantae; phylum Streptophyta; class Zygnematophyceae; order Desmidiales; family Peniaceae; genus Penium; species Penium margaritaceum. The sequence continues at coordinate 283,131 of SZWC01001057.1, read as the reverse complement.
CGCAAGCCGTGCAGCAGGAGATACAGTCGCAGCTGGAGAACGGCACGTGGGAGCTGACTGAACGTCCACCAGGACGTAAGGTGATCAAGTGCAAGTGGGTGTTCAAGAAGAAGCGGGGAGCAGATGGTAACCTGGAAAAATACAAGGCGAGGCTGGTCGCCAAGGGCTACTCGCAGCAGGAGGGCATCGACTACACAGAAACTTTTGCCCCCGTCGCAAAGTTTGCCTCTGTGCGCACGCTCCTCTCTTATGCAGCAGCTGAGGACTTCGAGGTTCACCACATGGATGTCAAGACGGCATTCTTGAATGGTGACTTGGAGGAAGAGATCTACATGGAGCAGCCGGAGGGGTTCGTCATGGATGGCCAGGAGCACCTGGTCTGCAAGCTGCAGAAGTCGCTGTACGGCCTCAAGCAAGCGTCGCGTGCTTGGAACCAGAAGTTGGATGCGGCGTTGCAGTGCATGGGGTTTGAGCGCAGCGAGTGTGACTACAGCGTGTATCGCTGGCAGCATGAGCATGAGATCCTCATCATCATTGTCTATGTGGATGACAT
>SZWC01001057.1:227386-271239 GCA_023375785.1 Penium margaritaceum | reverse complement strand
AGCATGAGCATGAGATCCTCATCATCATTGTCTATGTGGATGACATGCTCCTCCTTTCCAACAGCATGTCTGCACTGCAGGAGTTCAAGGAAGCCATGTAGGAGCGCTTCCAGATGTCTGATCTCGGAGAGGCATCATACTTCCTCGGTATCCAGATCACGCGTGACCGCATGTCACGCTCTCTCTCGCTGCAGCAGAGCCGCTACATCAAGGATGTTTTGCAGCGGTTCGGCATGGCAGAGGCAAAACCCATCGGCACGCCGCTGGAGACGCGGCAGTACCTCGTGAGCTTCAATGGAGAAGGAAATGCAGCTGAGCGGCAGAAGTACCAGAGCGCCGTCGGCAGTCTCATGTACCTGATGGTGGCAACCAGGCCAGACCTCGCACAGGCTGTGAGCGCTGTGAGCCAGCACATGGCTAATCCCGGACCGGATCACCAGAAGGCAGTGAAGCGGATCTTCCGCTACCTTGCTGGAACCATCAACATCGGCATCACCTACAACGGCAATGACAACAGCATCATCGGCTACACAGACGCAGATTGGGCTTCAAACCCTGAGGACCGCAAGTCCATCTCTGGACATGTGTTCCTCATGAATGGTGGGGCCATCAGTTGGTGCAGCAAGCGGCAGGTGGTCGTGGCCACCTCGAGTACAGAAGCTGAGTACGTATCTCTCAGCTTTGGAGCCAAGGAAGCAGTTTGGCTCCAACGTCTCATGGCAGAGATGAGTGGGAGTGCAGCAGTTCCAGTTCCTGTGCGCGTCGACAACCAGAGCGCAATCGCACTCGCCAAGAATCCTGAGCACCATGCACGCACCAAGCACATTGACATCGCATATCATTTCATCAGGCACATGGTGCAGGAGGGTGCTATCAAGCTGGAGTTTACTCCAACCAGCAAGCAGGTCGCTGATTTCTGCACCAAGCCAGTGACCCGTGAGAAGCAGCAGTTTTGCATGAAGGCATGTNATTCTCCATGGGTTTGTGGGTTATGTGACCACTAGGAGTGTGCCATGAGAGCATTCTCTAGCTCTCTAGGTCGTGTGTGAGTGGTCAGCCTGATTGCTAGGCTGATTTCCTCCCTTGTGTGAGATTATGGACTCTAGTGTGTGAGCCTTAGCCTCCATGGCTAAGTGGTGTGGCTTGTGAGAGGGCTGACTTGCCCAAGCTCTAGCTCTATATGTACTCCACCATTTTGAGTGATTGAATAACCATTCTTCAGCACAAGTGACGCCCTTCCAATCACACATGCTCGCTGCTCCAAGGCTCCCTCTCTCCTCAAGTTCCAACAATAATAGCAGCCCTGCCCTTGGAGAGGCTGGAAGGACGCGCCAACTTCATGTTTTGGAACATTTGTACCCGCCTCCTCTTGGAGGAGATGGACTTGTCGGAGGTTGTGAGCGGCGACGAGAGCGTTCCGCCTTTAGAGGTAAAAGGCATCACTGGAGCAGAGGTGTTGGCGAGGAAGACGCCGTAGAAAGGTGCAGCAGATGCAAGTTTGTCTGGAACTACAGCAGCAGCATGTGAGGAGTGGAAGAAGAAGGACAGGTAGGCCTACAGGCTGCTCGTCAACACCATCTCCAACCGGCATCTTGAATACGTGAATGAAAAGGCTAGTGCGAAAGAATATAGGGACACGTTATGCAAAAAGTATGAGAGCAAGGATGCTACGGTCCTCATGTTTTCGGAGGAGAAGATGATGGCGTTGAAAATAGAGGGTGGCAAAGGGATGGAGACGTACTTGGACAGGGTAAAGGAGCTGGCGAAGCAGTTGATAGCGGCCGGCAACCCTATGGAAGACATGCGCTTCGTCCTCCTCTTGATGAGGGGACTGCCAACGAGCTATGACATGGTGCAACAGACGTTGGAGTGTCAGCCGACTCTCGACTTGGACTTTATCTGCACGTACTTGGTGCACGTAGAACTGCGTCGCAATGCAACAAAATGCAATGGCGGCAGTAGCAGCAGCGAAGCAGCTTTCATGGCTATGGGCTCACGCAACCAGTAGCGGCAGCAGTCTGGGTACGTGCCACTATTGCCAGAAAGAGGGGCACTACAAGAAAGAGAACTTCAAGTTCAAGAGGGACCGGAGAGACAAGCAGCAACAATAGCAAAAGCAACAATCTCAATAGCTACAGCAGCTATAGTCATAGCAACGTTAGCAGTAGCAGTAGCAGGGGCAGCAACATGACCAGACCGGCGTGTGCCATTTTGGCAATATGAACGTGGCCAAGGAGGTGCGCGACCGCCTCTTTATGGTAAACTCTGACATATACAGAAGGAGAAGGCGGATTAAGCGTGGTAGAAGGACTCCAAGTGTACCCAGGGCCTGATGTTAGAACTCGAGGAGGGAGGGAGCCTTGGAGTAGCGAGCATGTGGGACTGGAAGGGCATCAGTTGTGCTGAAGAATGCTTGTTAAATTACTCAAAATGATGGAAGAAGTATACAGCTAGCGTTTGGGCAAGTCATCCGTCTCACAAGCCATACCACTTAGCCATGGAGGCTAAGGCTCATACACTAGAGTTCATAATCTCACACAAGGGCAAAAATCAGCCTAGCAATCAAGTTGACTACTTACACACGACCCAAAGAAATAGAAAATGCACTCATGGGACACTCCTAGTTGTCACATAACTCACAATCCCATGGAGAATCGCCATGTGTCCATGGATAGCACACAAGGATCTCACCTCACCTAAAAAGTAAGGAGAGGTACCTTTTTCCTAGTCAGTACACTTGGACAAGACAACCCAAGAATCTAGGACCTCTTCCATCAGGTCTTGACCCTGGACCTCTTGCCTTTTTCTTTTCTCAAGCTAAGGCATGGGACAATCGCCCATGGTCACCCAGATATCGGCGGTGAATGACCCCAGAAATTTCGAGAATTCTCATTTCCCAATCCGACCGTTGGATCGGTCTGAAACTTGGACCGTAGGCATTTTGCCACCTCATCTTTCCAATGGTGAAGTTGGATTGACGATCTGAGCAGGCATTTGATAGTTTCCTTGAACTTGCTCTTGTGGACCTTAAATTGAGTCGGATGGCCCCTTCTCCAATAATCTCCTAATTTGCCGCAATAAGAGTGGGCGAGTCTACATGCCTTCCTGGAGAACTGTTGCTTCTCACGGATCTCTGGCTTTGTGTAAAAATCAACGACCTACTTTCTGGTTGGAGTAAACTCCACCTTGACAGTACCCTCCTGTACCATGTGCGTGATGAAGTGATATGCGATGTCAATGTGCTTGGTGCGTGCATGGTGCGCAGGATTGCGCTTTGGTTGTGGACGTGCACAGGAACTGGAACTGCTGCACTCCCACTCATCTCTGCCATGAGATGTGAATCCAAACTGCTTCCTTGGCTCCAAAGCTGAGAGAGACGTACTCATCTTTCGTGCTTGAGGTGGCCACGACCACCTGCCGCTTGTTGTACGAGCTGATGGCCCTACCATTCATGAGGAACACATGTCCAGAGATGGACTTGCGGTCCTTAGGATTTGAAGTCCAATCTCTGTGGCCGATGATGTTGTTGTCGTTGCCGTTATAGGTGATGCCGATGTTGATGGTTCCCGCAAGGTAGCCGAAAATCCACTTCACTGCCTTCTGGTGCTGAGGTATGGGATTGGCCATGTGTTGGCTCACAGCGCTAACAGCTTGTACGAGATCCGGCCTGGGTCACCATCAAGTACATGAGGCTGCCAACGCCGCTCTAGTTTTTCTGCCACTCAACTGCATTTGCTTCTCCATTGAGGCTCACCAGGTACTATCGCGTCTCTAGCGGCGTGCCGATGGGTTTTGCCACTGCCATCCTTGATGTACCGGCGCTGCTACACCAAGAGAGGGCTTGATTTGCAGTAACGCATGATCTGGATATTGAGGAAGTATGATGTCATCCCAAGATCAGACATCTGGAAAAGAGGAGCATGTCATCCACATACACGATGATGATAAGGACCTTATGCTCATGCTGCTTGCGATAGACGGTGTACTCACGCTCGCTGTGCTCAAACCCCATGGCCTATAATACCGCATCCAACTTTTGGTTCGAAGCATGCGACGCTTGCTTGAGGTCGTACAGCAAATTCTGTAGCTTGTAAACCAGGTGCTCCTGGCCATCCAAGACGAACTTCATCGGCTACTCCATATAAATCTCCTCTTCCAGGTCACTGTTTAGGAACGACGTCTTGCTGTCCATGTGGTGAATCTCAAAGTCCTCAGCTGTTGCATAGGAAAGAAGAATACGTATGAAGGCAAACTTTGCAAGAGCAGCAAAGGTTTTTGTAGAGTGGATGTTTTTATGCTACGAGTAGCCCTTGGCGACGAGCCTTGCCTTGTGCTTTTGCAGGTTGCCATCTGCTCCCCGCTTCTTCTTATAGACCCATTTGTACTTGATCACCTTAAGTCTAGGTGGACGCTCAATCGGCTCCCATGTACCGTTGTCGAGCTGCAATTGTATCTCCTGTTGCACAGCTTGTGCCCAATCTGCTGCATGTGGTGCCGCCATGGCGTCCTTGTACGACGTCGGCTCATTAGAGACTGCTCCAATTGTGACGTTCATCTTGTCTGGTTTCTAGAGCATCCAGAAATGCCCGAGCTCACCAGGCTTGTAGCGCACCCTAAGAGGGTACCTGCGACCTGGTGCTGGAGTATCAGCAGGCAGCTGGTGCGGTGCTGCCGGCACAACTGCTTCTGCTGATGGTGGCCCATCTTCTTCCTCTGCTTCTGTGGATGAGGCCGTTGTATCTGCTAAATCAGACATGGGAGGATAGAGGGAGTCTCACATTTTCACAATAGAGGAAGGATCAGGTGAGACAGGGTCAGGGAGAATGTCTACTCCCACTACTTTGTCAGCTGCTGGTTGTGCTGCCTCTTTGCAGATGATGTTGGTGTCATTGATGTAGCTCTGGTTGAAGACGACATCCATGGAGATGATGAGGTGGCCAGTATCCCTTCCTTGCCACGTCATAGCCGATCATGAGCATCTGTGCACTCTTTGTGTCCCATTTCTGCCGCTTCTCCTTCGGCACGTGCATGTGCGCCAAGCTGCTAGACGCGCGAAGATAATCCACTCTTGGCTTCTTACCGAAACAGGCCTCGTACGGAGTCATCAGCTCCAAGGCCTTGGTTGGACTGTGGTTCTTGATGTATACTGCAGTGTTCACTGCTTCGGCCAAAAAGTCGTAGGTTAGGCGAGCCGCGTGCAGTACAGACCGCGCCGACTCAATGATGGTGCGGTTGGCGCGTTCTGCTACGCCATTCTGCTACGGCGAGTATGACCTGGTGCGCTGCGCCTTGATGCCTGCTGTTGTGAGGTAGTCCTGGAACTCCTTGCTCAGGCCCTCTCCACCGTGATCGCTGCACAGTGCCTTGATTTTCTTGCCTGTCTGGTTCTCCAACATGGCCTTGAACTCCTTTAACCTGTCAAAGCACTAGTCCTTGGAGAAAAAGTACACTACAGTGTCACGGCTGAAATCACCAATGAAGGTGAGAAAAAATGTGGAGCCTCCAAAGCTCTGGGTCTGCATCGGGCCACACAAGTCTGTGTGGACGTCCTTCGCGCGCTCACCTGCTCCCGAGAATGGCTCGCAATGCTGTTTCCCCTCCAAACAGCCGATGCACAACTGCTGGTCAAAGGTAGAGATGGTGGGCAAGTCACACACCAACTGCTGTGTTTGAAGTTGCTACAAGGCACGCATGCCAATACTGCCGAAGCGCGCATGCCATATTTCGCCTTTGCGCGTGGGTCATCTTTGCGCGTTAGGAGCTTGGCACACATGCACATGCCAAAGGAGAAGCGGCAAAAGTGGGATACGAAGAGCGCACAGATGCTAATGATTGGCTACGACGTGGCAAGCAAGGCATATCGCCTTTACGAGAGGGATACAGACCACGTCATCATCTCCAGGGATGTTGTCTTCAACGTGAGCAAGTTTTCGGGACCAACATTGTCTATGAAGAGGCAATAGAAGCAACAGCTAACGAGACAGTGGGAGCAGATATCCTTCCTGATCTAGTCTCCTGATCCTTCCTCCACTCTGATGGTGGGAGAACCAGTCTACTCTCCCATGTCAGATGCAGCAGATACAATGGCCTCATCTGCAGAAGCAGAGGAAGAAGATGCACCTCCATCAACAGCAACAATTGTGCCGGTAGCACCACGCCAGCCGCCTGCTAATGCTCCAGTACCAGGTCGAAGGTACCCTCTCAAGGTGTGCTACAAGCCTGGTGAGCGTGGGCATTTCTGCATGCTCCACAAACCAGACTAGATGAACGTCGTAGTTATAGCAGACCCTGATGAGCCGACGTCCTACAACGAGGCAATGGGTGCACCAGATGTAGCAGATTGGGCACAAGCTGTACACCACGAGATACAGTCGCAGCTTGAAAATGGTAGGTGGGAGCTGACTGAGCGTCAACCTGGACGTAAGATGATCAAGTGCATGTGGTTATTCAAGAAGAAGCGGATAGCAGATGGCAACCTGGAGAAGTACAAGGCAAGGCTAGTCGCCAAGGGCTACTCACAACAGGAAGGCATCGACTACACAGAAACCTTTGCTCCTGTTGCAAACTTTGCCTCCGTACGCATGCTCCTTTCTTATACAATTGCAGAGGACTTTGAGGTTCACCACATGGACGTGAAGACAACATTCCTGAATGGTGACCTGGAGGAGGAGATTTACGTGGAACAGCCGGAGGGGTTCGTCATGGATGGCCAAGAGCACCTGGTTTGCAAGCTGCAGAAGTCGTTGTACAACCTCAAGCAAGCATCGCGTGCTTGGAACCAGAAGTTCGATGCGGCATTGCAGTGCATGGGGTTCGAGCGCAGCGAGTATGACTACAGCGTCTATTGCTGGCAGCATGAGTATAAGGTCGTTATCATCATCGTGTATGTGGATGACATGCTTCTCCTTTCCAACAGCATGTCTTCATTGTAGGAGTTCAAGGAATCCATGTAGGAGTACATCCAAATGTCTCATCACGAGGAGGCATCATACTTCCTCGGTATCTAGATTACGCGTGACCGCAAATCACGCTCTCTCTTGCTCTAGTAGAGCCGCTATATCAGGGATGTTTTGCAGTGGTTCGGCATGGCAGAGGCAAAACCCATCGGCACGCTGCTGGGACACGGCAGTACCTTGTGAGTTTCAATGGAGAAGCAAATGCAGCTGAGCGACAGAAGTACCAGAGCGCCGTCGACAGCCTCATGTACCTGATGATTGCAACCAGGCCGGACCTCGCACAGGCTGTTAGAGTTGTGAGCCAGCACATGGCCAATCCCGGACCTAAGTACCACAAGGAAATGCAATGAATCATCCGCTACCTTGTTGGAACCATCAACATCGGCATCACCTACAATGGCAACGACAACAGCATCATCGGCTACAAAGACGGAGATTGAGCTTCAAACACTGAGAAGCGCAAGTCCATCTCGGGACATGTGTTCCTCATGAATGGTGGGGCCATCAGCTGGTGTAGCAAGCGGTAGGTGGTCATGGCAAACTCAAGCACGGAAGCTGAGTACGTCTCTCTCAGCTTTTGAGCCAAGGAAGTAGTTAAGCTTCAACGTCTCATTGTTGGAACTTGAGGAGAGAGGGAGCCTTGGAGCAGCGAGCATGTGTGATTGGAAGGGCATCACTTGTGCTGAAGAATGGTTGTTCAATCACTCAAAATGATGGAGTACATATAGAGCTAGAGCTTGGGCAAGTCAGCCCTCTCACAAGCCACACCACTTAGCCATGGAGGCTAAGGCTCACACACTAGAGTCCATAATCTCACACAAGGGAGGAAATCAGCCTAGCAATCAGGCTGACCACTCACACNGAGGAGAGAGGGAGCCTTGGAGCAGCGAGCATGTGTGATTGGAAGGGCATCACTTGTGCTGAAGAATGGTTGTTCAATCACTCAAAATGATGGAGTACATATAGTGCTAGAGCTTGGGCAAGTCAGCCCTCTCACAAGCCACACCACTTAACCATGGAGGCTAAAGCTTTCACACTAGAGTCCATTATCTCACACAAGGGGGGAAATCAGCCTAGCAATCAGGGTGACCACTCACACACGACCTAGAGAGCTAGAGAATGCTCTCATGGCACACTCCTAGTGGTCACATAACCCACAAACCCATGGAGAATCGCCATGTGTCCATGGCTAGCACACAAGGATCTCACCTCACCTAAAAAGTAAGGAGAGGTACCTTTATCCTAGTCAACACACTCTGACAAGGCAATCCTAAGACCAAGGACTTTTTTGGATATTTCTCCCATCAGGTCTTGACCCTGGACCTGTTACCTTTTTTTTTCTCAGGCTAAGGCATGGAGCCATCACCCATGCCCACCCAGACATCAACGCTCCATGACCCCCGTTACTTTGAATATTCATATCTCCCTATCCGACTGTTGGATCGGCCTGAAATTTGGACCGTAGACATTTTGCCACCTGATCTTTTCAACGGTGAAGTCAAATCGACGATCGGAGCGGGCATCTGGTACTTTCCTGGAACTTGCTCCTGTGGACCTGAAACCGAGCCGGATGACTCCTTTCCCAACAATCTCCCACTTTGCCGCAGTCAGAGTGGGCTGAGTCCACATGCCTTCATGCAGAACTGCTGCTTCTCACGGGTCACTAGCGTGGTACATAAATCAGCAACCTGCTTACTGGTTGGAGTAAACTCCCGCTTGATAGCACCCTCTTGCACCATGTGCCTGATGAAATGATATGCGATGTCAATGTGCTTGGTACGTGCATGGTGCTCAGGATTCTTGGCGAGTGCGATTGCACTCTGGTTGTCGACGCACACAGAAACTGGAACTGCTGCACTCCCACTCATCTCTGCCATGAGATGCTAAAGTCAAACTGCTTCCTTGGCCCCAAACCTGAGAAAGATGTACTCTTTTTCCATGCGTGAGGTGGCCACGACCACTTGCTGCTTACTGCAACTGCTGATGGCCCCATCATTCATGAGTCACACATGTCAAGAGATGGACTTACCGTCCTCACGGTTTGAAGTCCAATCTGCGTCTGTGTAGCCGATGATGCTGTTTTCATTGTTGTTGTAGGTGATGCCGATGTTGATGGTTCCAGCAAGGTAGCGGAAGATCCGCTCCACGGCCGTCTGGTGCTCAGGTCTAGATTGGCAATTGTTGGAACTGGAGGAGAGAGGAACCCTTGGAGCAGCGAGCATTTGAGACTGGAAGGGCATCACTTGTGCTAAAGAATGGTTGTTGAATCACTCAAAATAATGGAGTACATATAAAGCTACAGCATTGGCAAGTCAGCCCTCTCACAAGCGACACCACTTAGCCATGGAGGCTAAGGCTCACACACTAGAGTCCATAATCTAACACAAGGGAGGAAATCAGCCTAGCAATCAGGCTGACCACTCACACACGACCTAGAGAGCTAGAAAATGCTCTCATGGCACACTCCTAGTGGTCACATAACCCACAATCCCATGGAGAAACACCATGTGTCCATGGCTAGCACACAAGGATCTCACCTTACCTAAAAAATAAGGAGAGGTACCGTTTTCCTAGTCAGCACACTCTGACAAGGCAACCCAAGAATCTAGGACCTTTTTGGATGTTTCACCCATCAGGTTTTGACCCTGGATCATTTGCCTTTTTCTTTTCTTAGGCTAAAGCATGGAGCCATCGCCCATGATCACCCAGATATCTGTGGTCAATGACCTCCAAAACTTTGAAAATTCATATCTCCCAATCCGACCGTTGGATCGGCCACAAACTTGGATCGTAGAAATTTTGCCACCTCACCTTTTGAATGGTTAAGTTCGATTGACGATGGGAGTAGGCATCTATTACTTTCCTGGAACTTGCTCTTGTGGACCTGAAACTGAGCCAGATGGCTCCTTTTCCAACAATGTCCCACTTTGCCGCAGTCAGAGTGGACTGAGTCCACATGCCTTTATGCAGAACTGTTGCTTCTCATGGGTCACTGGCTTGGTGCGGAAATCAGTGACCTGCTTGCTGGTTCGAGTAAACTCCAGCTTGATAGCACCCTCCTGCACCATGTGCCTGATGAAGTGATATGCAATGTCAATGTGCTTGGTGGGTACATGGTGCTCAGGATTCTTGGCGAGTGTGATTATGCTCCGGTTGTCGACGCGCACAGGAAGTAGAACTGCTGTACTCCCACTCAACTCTGCCATGAGATGCTTCAGCCAAACTTCTTGCGTGGCTCCAAAGCCGAGAGAGACGTACTCAACTTCGGTGCTTGAGGTGGCTACGATCACCTGTCGCTTGCTGCACCAGCTGATGGCCGCAGCATTCATGAGGAACACATGTCGAAAGATGGACTTGCGGTCCTTTAGGTTTGAAGCCCAATCAGCATATTTGTAGCCGATGATGCTGTTATTGTTGCCGTTGTAGGTGATGCCGATGTTGATGGTTCAAGCAAGGTAGCGGAAGATCCGCTTCACTGACTTCTTGTGCTCAGGTCCGGGGTTTGCCATGTGCTGGCTAACAGCACTAATAGCCTGTGCGAGGTTTGGCCTGGTTGTAACCATCAGGTACATGAGGCTGCCAATGACGCTCTGGTACTTCTGCCGCTCACTTGTATTTGCTTCTCCATTGAAGCTCACTAGGTACTACCGCGTCTCCAACAGTGTGCCGATGGGTTTTGCCTCTGCTATGCCGAACCACTACAAGACATCCTTGATGTAACGGCTCTACTGCAGTGAGAGAGATCATAATTTGCGGTCACGCTTGATCTGGATACCGAGGAAGTATGGTGCCTTTCCGAGATCAGACATCTAGAAGTGCTCTTGCATAGCCTCCTTGAACTCCTGTTGTGGAGACATACTGTTGGAAAAGAGGAGCATGTCATCCACATACACGATGATGATGAGCACCACATGACCATGTTGCCAGCGATAGACGCTATAGTCATGCTCGCTGCGCTCAAACCCCATGCACTACAACGCCGCATCCAAGTTCTGGTTCCAAGCTCGCGACACTTGCTGGAGGCCGTATAGTGACTTCTGCAGCTTGCAACCCGGCCATCCATGACGAGCCCTTCTGGCTTCTCCATGTAAATGTCCTCCTCCAGATCACCGTTCAGGAATGCCGTCTTGACGTCCATGTGGTGGACCTCAAAGTCCTCTGGTGCTGGAGAGGAAAGGAGCGTACACATAGAGGCAAAACTTGCAACAAGAGCAAAGGTTGCCGTGTAGTCGATGCCTTCCTGCTGCGAGTAGCGCTTGGCGACCAGCCTTGCCTTGGACTTTTCCAGGTTGCCATCTACTCCCCGCTTTTTCTTGAACACCCACTTGTAATTGATCACCTAACGTTCAGGTGGACGCTCAGTCAACTCCCACGTACCGTTGTTGAGCTGCGAGTGTATCTCTTGTTGCACAGCATGTACCCAATCTGCCGCATGTGGTGACGTCTTGGCCTCTTTGTACGACGTTGGCTCATCAGAGTCTGCTACAACTGCGACGTTCATCTGGTCTGGTTTCTAGAGCATCCAGAAAAGCCCGCGGTCACCAGGCTTGTAGCGCACCTTGAGAGGGTATCTCCGACCTGGTACTTGAGCGTTAGCAGGTCGCTGATGCAGTGCTGCCAGTAAAACTGCTCCTGTTGATGGTGGTGCATCTTCTTCTTCTATTCTGCCGATGAGGCCGCTGTATCTGCTGCATCAGACATGGGAGAGTAGACTGGTTGTCCCATTGTCACAGTTGAGGAAGGATCAGGAGGGACTGGGAAAGTAAGGATATCTACTCCTAGTTCCTCGTCAACTCCTGTTTCTGCTGCGTCTTCATAGATAACGACATCCCTAGAGATGATGACGTGGCCTCTATCCCTCACGTAGAGGCGATACGCCTTGCATGCCATGTCGTAGCCAATCATCAGTATCTGCGCGCTCTTCGCGTCCCACTTTTTTTGCTTCTCCTTTGGCACGTGCATGTGAGCCAAGCTGCCAAACGTGCGAAGATGACCCACGCTCGGTTTCTTGCGGAGCCATGCCTCGTACGGCGTCATGTACTCCCAAACCTTGGTTGGACTACGGTTCTTGATGTAAACTGCACTGCTTACTGCTTTCGCCAAAAAATTGTAAGTGAGCCGAGCCGCGTGTAGCATGGAGCGCTCCGACTCAACGATATTTCGGTTGGCGCGTTATGCTATGCCGTTTTGCTACGGCGAGTATGGCGCGGTGCGCTATGCCTTGATGCTTGCTACTGAGAGATAGTCTTGGAATTCCTTGCTCAGGTACTTTCCACCGCGGTCGCTGCGCTGCGCCTCAATTTTCTTGCCAGTCTGGTTCTCCACCATGGCCTTGAACTCCTTGAACCAGTCAAAGCACTAGTCCTTGGAGGAAAGGAAGTACATAGCAATGTACCGGCTGAAATCATCAATGAAGGTGAGAAAATACCTAGAGCCTCCAAAGCTCTAGGTTTGCATCGGGCCACTGAAGTCTGTGAGGACCAGTTCCAGTACCTCCTTCGCGGGCTCTCCTGCTCTAGAGAATGCCTCGCGATGCTGCTTCCCCTCCAAATAGCCGATGCACAACTGCTACTCAAAGTTAGAGATGGTGGGTAAGTCACACACCATCTGCTTTGTTTGAAGTTGCTACGTGCATGCCGATGTGGCCGTAATGCCGCATGCCAGATTTTGCCATCTATTGTCTGCACCACTGTTACAAGGCTCAGCTCGCACGGGATCTTGGTCACCCCCAGCAGGCAGAACATATCACCTTCTTTCACCGACCTGGCCAACTCCTCTCCTGTTTCCTTCTTGAGGATGTAGCCATAGTCATCTTAAAGACAACGCACAGTCCAGTGTTGGTGAGAGAGGACACTAGGAGAAGGTTGAATGCAGCATCAGGCACATACAGCACGCCATGGAACACTCCCACTTCAATGCCACGCGGGGTCTCCAACGACATCTCTACAATCCCAATCCCCTCAGCATACACTACCCGATCATCACCCAAAGCAATCGGACGGGAGGAATGGAGAGCAGTTGCGTAAACCACTCCTTGTGGTGCATCCCGAGTCCTTGTACCACGCCAGATCCGCCTTTTCCTTCTGCGAAATGTCAGACCTCACCATGAAGAGGCGGTCGGGTACCTCCTTGGCGACGTTCATGTCGTCCCTCTTTCTGGCAATAGTGGGACTTGCCCTTCTTGCCTCTTTGCTGGCCAGACTGATGCTGCTGCTAGTTTCGTGAGCCCATGGCCATGAAAGCTGCTTCACTGCTGCTGCTACCGCCATTGCGCTTTGCTGCATTGCAACGCAGTTCAAACTACACTAGGTGCGTGTACATGAAGTCGAGGTCGAAAGTCGGCTGGCACTCCAACGTCTCGCACGGTGTCATAGCTCGTTGGAAGTCCCCTCAGCAAGAGGAGGACGAGGCACGTGTCTTCCACAGGATTGCCGACCGCTTTCAGCTACTTTGCTGGCTCCTTTGCCCTGTCCAAGTACGCCTCCTTCCCTTCACCACCCTGCATTTTCAACGCCATCATCTTCTCCTCCTAAAGCATGAGGAATGCAGGATCCTTGCTCTCATACTTCTTGTCCAACGTGTTCCACCCCTCTTTTGCAATAGCCTTGTCACTCACATACTAAAGATGGGGGTTGGAGATAGTGTTGACAAGCTGCATGTAGGCTTGCCTGTCCTTCTTTGACACCTCATATGCCATTGCTGCAGTTGTAGATTAACTTGCATCTGCTGCACCTTTCTACGGCGTCCTCCCTGCCACCACTACTGCTGCGGTGATGCCTTTTGCCTGTGGAGGCGGAGCGCGCTTGTCGCCGCTCACCACCTCCCACAAGCCCATCTCCTCCAAAAGGAGGCGGATATAGATCTTCCAAAACGTGAAGTTGGCGCGTCCTTCTAGCCTCTCCAAGGGCTGGGCTACTATAACCATGCCTGTTGCTACCATTTTGAACCTTAGTGATGCTCAGCGCTACCCTTGAGTGGCGGTGCTACACATGCTTCTTCTGCTGCTCAGCCGGAAATCTATCTGACGGAAAATGGATTGTAGAGGCCAGCAGACTCAATTTTGAAACACTGAGTCAACTTCATGAAAATTCAGCTCAAAAAGATTCCTATCGAGCCATAAAACAGGGTCATCAATAGAGGATTTTCAGAGATATGCCCTTTTGAAAATAGGGTATGCTTCTGCTCCTACTCCAACTCACACCAGCCAGCTTGTAAACGGCATTTCTCTGAAACGTACCAATTGATTGCAACTATATTTGCACCAATGGAAAGCTTAGGAAAAATACTTGAATTTATATGTGCTACGTTTTAAATTTGACAAAGAAACAAGAGAGTTATGGTCATCACAAGGCGACAGTCTTACTCAAAGAGAAGAGTGTAGCCTTGGTCGACCTCGTTTTGTGCATAACTCTCAATCCAACCGTTGGATGTTCAAGGTCGTAGACTCGTTGGAAAGCTTGTTGCTTGAACTTGAAGATGTCGTGGTCGATTGTCAAATCTGGTGAAGGTTTAATCCCAATTCGTCACTCTCAAAGTGACGGCCTGTGCTGGCTGAAAATGGCACAACTTGGCTCCAATACCAAGTGTTGGAACTAGAGAAGAGAGATAGCCTTGGAGCAGCGAGCATGTGGGACGGGAACGACATCTTTTGTGCTGAAGAATGGTTGTTGAATCACTCAAAATGATGGAGTACATATAGAGCTAGAGCTTGGGAAAGTCAGCCCTCACAAGCCACACCACTTAGCCATGGAGGCTAAGGCTCACACACTAGAGTCCATAATCTCACACAATGTTGGTGCCGATAACGTTGCTCTCGTTGAAGACGACATCCTTGGAGATGATAACGTGGCCTGTATCCCTCTCATAGAGGCGATACGCCTTGCTTGCCACGTCGTAGCCAATCCTGAGCATCTGCGCACTCGTCATGTCCCACTTCTGCCGCTTCTCCTTTGGCACGTGTATGTGTTCCAAGCTGCCCACGCTTGGCTTCTTGCCAAACCACGCCTCGTACAGCGTCATCTGCTCCAGGGCCTTGGTTGGACTGCGATTCTTGATGTACACTACAGTACTCATCACTTCGGCTCAAAAGTCGTAGGTCAAGCGATCCAGGTGCAGTGTGGAGTGCGCCCACTCAACGATGATGCGATTGGCACGTTCTGCTACGCAAGTATGGCGCGGTGCGTTGCACTTTGATTCCTACTGCTGTGAGGTAGTTGTGGAACTCCTTGTTCAGGTACTCTCCACCGCGGTCGCTGCATAGCGCCTTGATTTTCTTGCCAGTCTGGTTCTCCACCATGGCCTTGAATTCCTTGAACTTGTCAAAGCAGTGGTCCTTGGAGGAAAGGAAGTACACAGTAGTATAACGACTCAAATCATCAATCAAGGTGAGGAAATAAGTAGAGCCTCCAAGTCTGCATCGGGCCACACAAGTCCGTATGGACCAGCTCAAGTACCTCCTTCACGTGCTCCTTTGCTCAGGAGAATGCCTCGCGATGCTCCTTCCCCTCCAAAAAGCCGATGCAGAACTGCTGCTCAAAGTTAGACATGGTCGGTAACTCACGCACCATCTGGTTTGTTTGGAGTTGCTTCAAGGCGCACATGCCGATATGGCCGTAGCGCGCATGCCAGATTTTGCCATCAGTGGCCTGCACCAATGTTGCAAGACTCTGCTCGCGTGGGATCTTGGTTGTCCCTTGCAGGCGGTAGATGTCGCCTTCTTTCACCGACTTGGCTAACTCCTCTCCGGTTTCCTTGTCGAGGATGTAGCCATAGTCGTCGTCAAAGACGACTCTTAGTCCGGTATTGGTGAGAGAGGATAGTGAGAGAAGGTTGAACGCAGCATCAGGTATATACAGCACGTCATGGAACACTCCAACTTCAATGGCACGTAGGGTCTCCAACCACATCTCCACTATCCCAATCCCCTCACCATACACCACCCGATCATCACCTAAAGCAATTGGATGGGAGGTAATGGAGAGCAGCTGCGTAAACCACTCGTTGTGGTGTGTCAAACTCTTGGTACACCTCGAGTCCTTGTACTATGCCAGATCCGCCTTCTCCTTCTACAACATGTCAGACTTCGCCATGAAGAGGCGGTCGCGCACCTCCTTGGCCACGTTCATGTTGCCAAAATGGCGCGCACAAGTCTGGTTCTGCTGCTGCTGTTGTTGGTGCTGCGAACTTTACTGTGACTGCTACTGCTATTGCTGTGGAGATTGCTGCTTTTGCTGTTGCTGCTGGTACTCCTTCTTGTCACTCTTAAACTTGAAGTATTCTTTCTTGTATTGTCCCTCTTTCTTGCAATAATGGCACTAGCCCTTCTTCTTACCTTTTTGCTGTACGGACTGCTACTGTTGCTGGTTGCGTGAACCCATCGCCATGAAAGCCGCTGCATTGCTGCATCCGCTCCCATAACGTTTTGCAGCATAGCGACGCGCCTCTACGTGCACTAAATACGTGTAGATGAAGTCAAGGTCGAGAGTTGGCTGGCATTCTAACGTCTCCCGCACCATGTCATAGCTCATTAGGAGTCCCCTCAGCAAGAGAAGGACAAAGCGAGTGTTTTCCACAGGATTGCCGGCCGCTTTCAGCTGCTTCACCAGCTCCTTTGTCCCATCCAAGTATGCCTCTATCCCTTCGCCATCCTGCATTTTCAGCACCATGATCTTCTCCTCCAAAAGCATGAGGAATGTGGGATCCTTGCTCTCATACTTCATACACAACGTATCCCACCCCTCTTTTGTAGTAGCCTTGTTTCTCACGTAGTGAAGATGCGGGTTGGAGATGGTGTTGACAAGCAGCCTGCCTGTCCTTCTTCTTCCACTCCTCATATGCCGCCGCTACAGTTGTAGATGAACTTCCATCTGCTGCATCTTTAGCGGCGTCTTCCCCGCCACAACCTCTGCTACGATGATGCCTTTTGCCTATGGAGGCGGAGCGCGCTCGTTGCCACTCACCACCTCCCTCAAGCCCCTGTCCTCCAAAAGGAGGTGGGTATGGATCTTCCAAAACGTAAAGTTGGCGCATCCAACCAGCCTCTCCAAGGGTTGGGCTGCTGTTACCATGCCTGCTGCTGCCATTTTGAGCCTTGGTGATGCTCAGCGCTGTCCTTCAATGGCGGCATTATCCCTGCTTCTGCTGCTGCTTCTGCNCCCCGCCACAACCTCTGCTACGATGATGCCTTTTGCCTATGGAGGCGGAGCGCGCTCGTTGCCACTCACCACCTCCCTCAAGCCCCTGTCCTCCAAAAGGAGGTGGGTATGGATCTTCCAAAACGTAAAGTTGGCGCATCAAACCAGCCTCTCCAAGGGTTGGGCTGCTGTTACCATGCCTGCTGCTGCCATTTTGAGCCTTGGTGATGCTCAGCGCTGTCCTTCAATGGCGGCATTATCCCTGCTTCTGCTGCTGCTTCTGCTGCTACTTCTGCCAGAAATCTGTCTTATAGACAACGGACAATACAGGCCATCGGACTAGGAATTTTGAAAAACGGACCCACCACTGGAAAATGCAGCTCAAAAGTTTTCAGATCGACCCATAAAACAGGGTCATTAACAGGGGATGTTCAAAGATATGCACTTTTGAAAACAGGGTATGCTTCTGCTCCTTCTCCAGCTCACACCGGCCAGCTTGTAAACGGCGTTTCTCCCAAACGTACCAATGGAATGTAAAACCTTTTGCACCAATAAAAATCTTAGAAAAAATACTACAATTCGAATATGCAACTTTTTAAAATTAACAAAAAAACGAGAGAGTTATGGTCATCACAAGACGAAAGTCTTATTTAGAGAGAAGATTGTAGCCCTGGCCGATCTCGTTTTGAGCATACCTCTCAATCCAACTATTAGATCTTTGCAATCTTGAACTTGTTGCAAAGCTCGTCTATTGAACTTGAAGATCCAGTGGTTGATTGTCAAGCTTAATGAAGGTTTTGCCCCAACCCGTCACTCTCAAAAGTGACGGCCTGAGCTGGCTGAAAGTGGCAGAACTTGGCTCTAATACCAAGTGTTGGAACTGGAGGAGAGAGGGAGCCTTGGAATAGCGAGCATGTGGGACTCGAAGGGCATCACTTGTGCTGAAGAATGGTTGTTGAATCATTCAAAATGATGGAGTATATATAGAGCTAGAGCTTGGGCAAGTCAGCCCTCTCACAAGCCACACCACTTAGGCACGGAGGCCAAAGCTCACACACTAGAGTCCATAATCTCACACAAGGGAGAAAATCAGAATAGCAATCAGGCTGACCACTCACACACGACCTACAGAGCTAGAAAATGCTCTCATGGCCCAGTCCTTGTGATCACATAACCCACAATCCCATGGAGAATCGCCATGTGTCCATGGCTAGCACACAAGGATCTCACCTCACCTAAAGAGTAAGGAGAGGTACCTTTTTCCTAGTCAGCACACCAAAGGTCTGACGCACCACAAGGAGCCAATCATCAGCATTGCGCGCTCTTTCCATCCCACTTTTGTCGCTTCTCCTTTGGCATGTGCATGTGTTCCAAGCTGCCAAATGCGCGAAGATGACCCACGCTCGGCTTCTTGCCGAACCACGCCTTGTACGTCGTCATCTGCTCCAGGGCCTTAGTTGGACTACGGTTCTTGATGTACACTACAGTACTCACTACTTCGGCCCAAACGTTGTAGGTCAAGCGAGTCGCGTGCAGCAAGGAGCACGCCAACTCAATGATGGTATGGTTGGCGCGTTTTGCTACGCCGTTTTGCTACGACGAGTATGGCTCAGTGCGATGCGTTTTGATGCCTGCTGCTGTGAGGTAGTCCTGAAATTCCTTGCTCAGGTACTCTCCACCGCGGTCGCCACATAGCGCCTTGATTTTCTTGCCAACCTGGTTCTCCACCATGGCCTTGAATTCCTTGAACCTAACAAAGCAGTGGTCCTTGGAGGAAAGGAAGTACACAGCAGTATAACGGCTTAAATCATCAATGAAGGTGAGAAAATACCTACAGCCTCCAAAGCTCCGGGTCTGCATCGGGCCACACAAGTCTGTGTGGACGAGCTCCAGTACCTCCTTCACGCGCTCCTTGCTCGAGAGAACGCTTCGCAATGCTGCTTCCCCTCCAAAGAGCCGATGCAGAACTGCTGCTCAAAGTTAGAGATGGTCAATAAGTCACGCACCATCTGCTTTGTTTGAAGTTACTTCAAGATGCACATGTCGATGTGGCCGTAGCCCGCATGCCAGAATTTGCCATCAGTGGCCTGCACCACTGCTGCAGGACTCTGCTCGCGCGAGATCTCGGTTGTCCCCAGTAGGTGGTCGATGTCGCCTTCTTTCATCGACTTGGCCAACTCCTTTCCGCTTTCCTTGTCGAGGATGTAGTCATAGTCGTCGTCAAAGATGACTCTCAGTCTTGTGTTGTTGAGAGAGGAAACTGAGAGAAGGTTGAACGCAGCATCAGGTACATACAGCACGCCATGGAACACTCCCACTTCAATGCCACGCGGGGTCTCCAAACACATCCCCACAATCCCAATCCCCTCAGCATACCCCATCCGATCATCACCCAAAGCAATCGGACATGGGGGAATGGAGAGCAGCTACGTAAACCACTCCTTGTGGTGCGTTAGACTCTTGGTGTGCTGACTAGGAAAAAGATACCTCTTCTTAGTTTTTAGATGAAGTGAGATCCTTGTGTGCTAGCCATGGACACATGGCCATTCTCCACAACATTATGGGTTATGTGACCACTAGGAGTGTTCCATGAGGGTGTTTTCTAGCTCTCTAGGTCGTGTGTGAGTGGTTAGCTTGATTGCTAAGCTGATTTCCCCCCTTGTGTGAGATTATGGCTCTAGTGTGTGAACCTTAGCCTCCATAGCTAAGTGGTGTGGCTTGTGAGAGGGCTGACTTGCGCAAGCTCTAGCTCTATATGTACTCGTTCATTTTGAGTGATTCAACAACCATTCTTCAGCACAAGTGATGCGCTTCCAGTCCCACATATACGCTCTTGCAAGGCTCCCTTTCTCCTCCAGTTCCAACAGAGACGTACCTTTTTCCTAGTCAACACATCTGACAAAGCAACCCAAGAATCTAGGACCTTCTTGGATATTTCTCTCATCAGGTCCTGACCCTGGACCTCTTGCCTTTTTCTTTTCTCAGGCTAAGGTATGGAGCCATCGCCCATGGTCAACCGGATATCGGCGATCGATGACCTCGTTAACTTTGAAAATGAATATCTCGGAATCCGACTGTTTGATCGGCCTTAAACTTGGACCGTAGACATCTTGTCATATCATCTTTCCAATAGTAGAATTGGATAGACAATCCGAGTAGGCA
Organism: Penium margaritaceum; assembly: GCA_023375785.1. Lineage (NCBI taxonomy): Eukaryota > Viridiplantae > Streptophyta > Zygnematophyceae > Desmidiales > Peniaceae > Penium > Penium margaritaceum. The sequence goes on along the minus strand of SZWC01001057.1, from coordinate 250,988 downwards.
TTTTGTAGTTTCCTCGAACTTACTCCCGTGGACCAAAAACTGAGCCGGATGGCTCCTTTGCCAACAGGTTCATGGTCAAGACCTGATGGGAGAAATATCCAAAAGGTCCTAGATTCTTGGGTTGCCTTGTGAGAGTGTGCTGATCACGAAAAAGGTACTTCTCCTTATTTTTTAGGTGAGGTGAGATGCTTGTATGCTAGCCATGGACACATGGCGATTTTCCATGTGATTGTAGGTTATGTGACCACTAGGAGTGTGCCATGATAACATTTTCTAGCACTCTAGGTTGTGTGTGAGTGGTCAGCCTGATTGCTAGGCTGATTTCCTCTCTTTTGTGAGATTATGGACTCTAGTGTGTGAGTATTAGCCTCTATGGCTAGGTCGTGTAGCTTGTGAGAGGGCTGACTTGCCCAAGCTCTAGCTCTATATGTACTCCATCATTATGAGTGATTAAAACAACCATTCTTCAGCACAAGTGATGCCCTTCCATTCCTACATGCTCGTTGCTCTAAGGCTCCCTCTCTCCTCCAGTTCGAACACTTGGTATGAGAGCCAAGTTCTGGCACTTTCAGCCAGAACAGGCTGTCACTTTGACAGTGACGGGTTGGGATGGAACCTTTACTAAATTTGATGATCGACCACTGGATCTTCAATTTGAAGAGACAAGCGTTGCAACGAGCCCAAGATGGCGAAGATCGAACAGTCGGATTAAGAGTTATGCGCATAATGATGTCGGCTAGGGTTATACTCTTCTCTCAGAGTAAGACTGTCGCATTGTGAAGACCATACCTCTCTTGTTTCATTGTCAAATTTGGAAAGTAGCATATACAAATTGAAGTGTTTTTCCTATGCTTTCTATTGGTATGTTTGGGAGAAACGCCGTTTACAAGCTGGCTGGTATGAGCTAGAATAGAGCAGAAGCATACACTGCTTGCAATCCCCTTTTGATGACCCTATTTTATGGGTGGATCCGAAAGGTTTTGAGCTGAATTTTCCAGTGGTAGGCTTAATTTTTCAAAATTTACAGTCTGCTCGCCTGTAGTGTCCATTTTTTGTCAGACAGATTTCTGACAGAAGGAATGTAGAAGCACAGGTAGCGCCGCCATTCAAGGGCAGCGTTGAGCATCACCAAGGCTCGAAATGGCAGTAACAGGCATGGTAACAGCAGCCCAGCCCTTGGAGAGGCTGGAAGGACGCACCAACTTCATGTTTTGGAAGATCTGTACCTGCCTCCTTTAGGAGAAGAGGGGCTTGTGGGAGGTGGTCTACGGTGACGAGCTAGTTCCGCCTCCACTGGCATAAGGCATCAGTGCAGTGCAAGTAGTGGCGGGGAAGACGCCGCAGAAAGGTACAGCAGATGCAAGTTCATCTGCAACTGCAGCGGCGGCATATGAGGAGTGGAAGAAGAAGGACAGGCAGGCTTACAGGCTGCTTGTCAAGACCATCTCTAACCCGCATCTTCAGTACGTGAGTAGCAAGGCTACTACAAAAGAGGGGTAGGGCACGTTGTGCAAGACGTATGAGAGCAAGGATCCTGCATTCCTCATGCTTTTGGAGGAGAAGATGATGGCGTTGAAAGCGCTGGGTGGCAAAGGGATGGGGGCGTACTTGGATAGGGCAAAGGAGGTGGCAAAGTAGCTGAAAGCGGCTGGCAACCTTGTGGAAGACACGCGCTTTGTCCATCTCTTGCTGAGGGGACTCCCAACGAGCTATGACATGGTACGAGAGACGTTAGAGTACCAGCCAACTCTTGACCTCGACTTCATCTACACGCACTTGGTATAAGTAGAGCGGCGTTGCAATGCCGCAAAGGGTAATGGCGGCAATAGCAGCAGTAAAGCAGCTTTCATGGGGATGGGCTCATGCAACCAGCAGCAGCAGCAGTCCGGGCAGCAGAGAGGGTAGAAGAAGGGTAAGTGCCATTATTGCCAGAAAGAGGGGCACTACAAGAAAGAGTGCTTCAAGTTCAAGAGGGACGAGAAGGAGCAGTAGCAGTAGCAGCAAAAGTAGAAATCTCCACAACAACAGGAGCAGTAGTCAGAACAACGTCAGCAGCACCAGTATCAGGAGCAGCAGAACTAGACCGGCGTGCGCCATTTTGGCAACATGAACGTGGCGGATCTGGCTTGGTACAAGGAGGTGCACGATTGCCACTTCATGGCGAAGTCTGGCATGTCGCAGAAAGAGAAGGCGGATCTAGCTTGGTACAAGGCTTCAGGGTGTACCAAGCGTCTGATGCACCACAAGGAGTGGTTTACGTAGCTGCTCTACATTCCCCCCTGTCCAATTGCTTTGGGTGATGATCGAGTGGTCTATACTGAGGCATTTGGGATTGTGGAGATGTGGTTGGAGACACCGCGTGGCATTGAAGTGGGAGTATTACATGGCGTGCTGTATGTACCTGATGCTGCATTCAACCTTCTCTTAGTGTCCTCTCTCACCAACACAGGACTGCAAGTTGTCTTTGATGACAATTATGGCTGCATCCTCGACAAGGAAACCGGAGAGGAGTTGGCCAAGTCGATGAAAGAAGGCGACATGTACCGCCTGCTGGGGACAACCAAGATCCCGTGCGAGCATAGTCTTGCAGCAGTGGTGCAGGCCACAGATGGCGAAATCTGGCATGCAAGCTATGATCACATCGGCATGCGCGCCTTGCAGCAGCTTCAAATCAAGTAGATGGTGCGTGACTTACCCACCACCTCTAACTTTGAGCAATAGTTGTACATCGGTTGTTTGGAGGGGAAGCAGCATCGGGAGGCGTTCTCTGTCAGGAGAGCGCGCGAAGGAGGTACTGGAGCTGGTCCACATAGACTTGTGTGGCCCGATGCAGACCCACAGTTTAAGAGGCTCTAGGTATTTTCTCACCTTCATTGATGATTTCAGCCGTTACACTGCTGTGTACTTCCTTTCCTCCGAGGGCGAGTGCTTTGACAGGTTCAAGGAGTTCAAAGCCATGGTAGAGAACCAAATTGGTAAGAAAATCAAGGCGCTACATAGCGATCGCGGTGGAGAGTGCGTGAGCAAGGAGTTCCAAGACTAACTCGCAGTAGCAGGCATCAAGGCGTAACACACCGCGCCATACTCGTTGTAGCAGAACGGCATAGCAAAACACGCCAACTGCACCATTGTTATGTCGGTGTACTCAATGCTGCATGCGGCTCGGCTAACCTACGACTTTTGGGCCAAAGTAGTGAGCACTACAATATACATCAAGAACCGTAGTCCAACCAAGGTCCTTGAGCAGATGACGCCGAACGAGGTGTGGTTTGGCAAGAAGCCGAACGTGGGTCATCTTCGTGCGTTTGGCAGCTAGGTGCACATGTACATACCAAAGAAAAAGCGGCAAAAATGGGACGCGAAGAGTGCACAGATGCTGATGATCGACTATGACATGGCAAGCAAGCCGTATGGCCTGTACAAATGGGAGACTAGCCACGTCATCATCTCTAGGGATGTTGTCTTCAAAGAGAGCAACATCATCGGCACGAACATTGTTTGTGAAGGAGCAGCAGAAGCAACACATGACGAGGCAGTGGAGCAGATATCCTTCTTGACACACTCTCTCCTGATCCTTCCTCCATAGTGATAGTGGAAGAACCAGTCTACTCTCCCATGTCTGATGCAGCAGATACAGCGGCCTCATCGGCAAAAGCAGAGGAAGAAGATGTACCATCATCAACAAGAGTAAATGTGCCGGCAACACCGCGTCAGTCGCCTGCCAACGCTCCGGCACCAGGTCGAAGGTACCCTCTCAGGGTGCGCTACAAGCCTGGTGAGCGCGGGCATTTCAAGATGCTCCAGAAACCAGACCAGATGAACGTCGCAGTTGTAACAAACCCTGATGAGCCGAGTTCCTACAAGGAGGACATGGCTGTACCAGATGCAGTAGATTGGGCACAAGTTATGCAGCAGGAGTTACGATCCCAGCTTGACAACGGTACGTGGGAGCTGACTGAGCGTCCACCTGGACGTAAGGTGATCACGTGCAAGTGGGAATTCAAGGAGAAGCAAGGAGAAGATAGCATCTTGGAAAAGTACAAGGCGAGGCTGGTTGCCAAGGGCTACTTATAGCAAGAAGGCATCGACTACACTGAAACCTTTGCTCCTGTTGCAAAGTTTGCCTCTGTGCACACGCTCCTTTCTTATGCAGCAGCTCAGGATATTGAGATTCACCTCATGGACGTCAAGACGGCGAACCTGAACGGTGACCTGGAAGAGGAGATTTACATAGAGCAGCCGGAGGGGTTCATCATGGATGGCCAAGAGAACCTGGTTTACAAGCTGCAGAAGTTGCTGCAGGGCCTCAAGGAAGCGTTGCGTACTTGCAACCAGAAGTTGGATGCGGCATTGCAGTACACAGGGTTCGAGCGTAGTGAGTGTGAGTATAGCGTCCATCCCTGGCAGCATGGTCATGAGGTGCACATCATCATCGTCTATGTGGATGACATGCTCCTCCTTTCCAATAGCTGGTATGCACTACAGGACTTCATGAAAGCCATGCAGGAGCGCTTCCAAATGTCTGATCTCCGAGAGGCATCATACCTTCTCGGCATTCAGATCACGCGTGACCGCAAATCACGCTCTCTCTCGCTACAACAGAGCCGCTATATCAAGGATCTCTTGCAGCGGTTCGGCATGGCACAGGCCAAACCCATCGGCGCGCCGCTCGAGACGCGGCAGTACCTCGTGAGCTTCAGTGGGGAAGCAAATCTAGCTGAGCAACAGAAGTACCAAAGCGCCGTCGGCAGCCTCATGTACCTCTTGGTTACAACCAGGCCGGACCTTGCACAGGCTGTTAGCTCTGTGAGCCAGCACATGGCCAATCCCAGACCTAAGCACCAGACGACAGTGAAGCGGATCTTCTGCTACCTTGCTAGAACCATTAACATCGGTATCACCTATAACGGCAATTCTAACAACATCATCGGCTATACAGACGCAGATTGGGCCTCAAACCCTGAGTACCGCAAGTCCATCTTTGCACATGAATGTGTTCCTCATGAATGGTGGAGTCATGAGCTGGTGTAGCAAGCAGCAGCTGGTCGTGGCCACCTCAAGCACGGAAGCTGAGTATGTCTCTCTCAGCTTTGGAGCCAAGGAAGCAGTTTGACTTCAGCGTCTTATGGTGGAATGAGTGGGAGTGGTGCAGTTCCAGTTCCTGTGCGTGTCGACAACCAGAGCGCAATCGCACTCACCAAGAATCCAAAGCACCATGCACGTACCAAGCACATTGACATTGCATATCATTTCATCAGGCACATGGTGTAGGAGGGTGCTATCAAGGTGGAGTTTACTCCAACCAACAAGTAGGTAGCTGATTTTTGCACCAAGCCAATGACCCGTGAGAAGAAGGAACATTGCATTAAGGCATGTAGACTCAGCCCCTTTTGACTGTAGCAAAGTGGGAGATTATTGGAAAAGGAGCCATCCGGCTTAGTTTCAGGTGCACAAGAGCAAGTTCTAGGAAACTACAAGATGCCTGTTCCGATCATCGATCTGACTTCTTCATTGAAAAGATCAGGTGACAAAATGTCTATAATTCAAGTTTGAGATCCATCCAACAGTCGGATTGGGAGATATGAATTTTCAAAGTTTCCAAGAACATCGACCGCCGATATCCGGGTGACCATGGGCGATGAGAAAAGAAAATGGCAAGAGGTCCAAGGTCAAGACCTGATGGGAGAAATTGTTGGGAAAGGAGCCATCTGGCTCAGTTTCAGGTCCACAGGAGCAAGTTCCAGGAAAGTACCAGATGCCTGCTTAGATCGTCCATCCGACCTCACCGTTGGAAAGATCAGGTGGCAAAATGTCTACGGTCCAAGTTTGAGGCCGATCCAACGGTCGGATTGGGAGATATGAATTTTCAAAGTTTCGGGGGTCATGGACCGTCGATGTCTGGGTGGGCATGGGTGATGGCTCCATGCCTTAGCCTNAAAAGAAAAAGGCAAGAGGTCCAGGGTCAAGACCTGATGGGAGAAATATCCAAAAAGGTCCTTGGTCTTAGGATTGCCTTGTCAGAGAATGCTGACTAGGATAAAGGTACCTCTCCTTACTTTTTGGGTGAGGTGAGATCCTTGTGTGCTAGCCATGGACACATGGCAATTCTCCATGGGTTTGTGGGTTATGTGACCACTAGGAGTGTGCCATGAGAGCATACTCTAGCTCTCTAGGTCGTGTGTGAGTGGTCAGCCTGATTGCTAGGCTGATTTCCTCCCTTGTGTGAGATTATGGACTCTAGTGTGTGAGCCTTAGCCTCCATGGCTAAGTGGTGTGGCTTGTGAGAGGGCTGACTTGCCCAAGCTCTAGCTCTATATGTACTCCACCATTTTGAGTGATTGAATAACCATTCTTCAGCACAAGTGATGCCCTTCCAATCACACATGCTCGCTGCTCCAAGGCTCCCTCTCTCCTCAAGTTCCAACATTTGGTATCAGAGCCAAGTTTTGCCACTTCCAGCCAGCACAGGCCGTCACTTTGAGAGTGACGGGTTGGGGTGAAACCTTTACCAGAAGTATGAGAGCAAGGATCCTGCATTCCTCATGCTTTTGGAGGAAAAGATGATGGCGCTGAAAATGCAGGGTGGTGAAGGGATGGAGGCGTATCTGGACAGGGCAAAGGGGCTGGCGAAGCAGCTGAGAGCGGCCGGCAACCCTGTGGAAGAGACGCGCTTCATCCTCCTCTTGCTGAGGGGACTCCCAACTAGCTACGACACGGTGCGAGAGACGTTGGAGTGCCAGCCGACTCTCGACCTCGACTTCATCTGCACGTACTTGGTGCAAGTGGAACTGCGTCGCAATGCAGCAAAGCGCAATGGCGGCAGCAGCAGCAGTGAAGCAGCTTTCATGGCCATGGGCTCACGCAACCAGCAGCAGCAGCAGTCCGGGCAGCAGAGAGGCAAGAAGAACGGCAAGTGTCACTATTGCCAAAAAGAGGGGCACTACAAGAAAGAGTGCTTCAAGTTTAAGAGGGACCAGAAGGAGCAGCAGCAGCAGCAAAAGCAGCAATCTCCACAGCAACAGCAGCAGCAGTCACAGCAACGCCAGCAGCAGCAGCAGCAGCAGAACCAGACTAGCGTGCGCCGATTTGGCAACATGAACGTCGCCAAGGAGGTGCGCGACCGCCTCTTCATGGCAAAGTCTGACATGTCGCAGAAGGAAAAGGCGGATCTGGCGTGGTACAAAGACTCAGGGTGTACCAAGAGTCTGACGCACCACAAGGAGTGGTTCACAGAGCTGCTCTCCATTCCTCCTCGGCCGATTACTTTGGGTGATGATTGGGTGGTGTATGCTGAGGGGATTGGGATTGTAGAGATGTGGTTGGAGACCCCGCGTGGCATTGAAGTGGGAGTTTTCCATGGCGTGCTGTATGTGCCTGATGCTGCGTTCAACCTTCTCTCAGTGTCCTCTCTCACCAACACAGGACTGCGCGTTGTCTTCGATGATGACTATGGCTACATCCTCAACAAGGAAACAGGAGAGGAGTTGGCCAAGTCGGTGAAGGAGGGCGACATGTACCGCCTGCTGGGGGCGACCAAGATCCCGCGTGAACAGAGTCTTGCAGCAGTGGTGCAGGCGACAGATGGCGAGATCTGGCATGCGCGCTACGGGCACATTGGAATGCGCGCCTTGCAGCAGCTTCAAGCAAAGCAAATGGTGCGTGACCTGCCTACCATCTCTAACTTTGAGCAACAGTTATGTATCGGCTGTTTGGAGGGGAAGCAGCACCGCGAGGCGTTCTCTTGAGCAGGGGAGCGTACAAAAGAGGTGTTGGAGCTGGTTCACACGGACTTGTGCGGACCAATGAAGACCCACAGCTTTGGAGGCTCTAGGTATTTTCTCACCTTCATTGATGATTTCAGCCGTTACACTGCTGTATACTTCTTTTCCTCCAAAGACCAGTGCTTTGACAGGTTCAAGGAGTTCAAGGCCATGGTGGAGAACCAGACTGGCAAGAAGATCAGGCGCTGCGCAGCGATCGCGGTGGAGAATATCTAAGCAAGGAATTCCAAGACTACCTCGCAGCAGCTGGCATAAACGCGCAGCGTACCGTGCCATACTCGCCGTAGCAGAACGGTGTAGCAGAACGCGCCAACCGTACCATTGTGGAGTCGGCGCGCTCCATGCTGCACGCGGCTCGGCTGACCTACGACTTCTGGGCTGAAGCCGTGAGCACTGCAGTTTACATCAAGAACCGCAGTCCAACCAAGCCCCTGGAGCAGATGACGCCGTACGAGGCGTGGTTCGGAAAGAAGCCGAGCGTGGGTCATCTTCGCGCGTTTGGCAGCTTGGCGCACATGCACGTGCCAAAGGAGAAGCGGCAAAAGTGGGACGCTAAGAGTGCACAGATGCTGATGATTGGCTACGACGTGGCAAGCAAGGCATATTGCCTCTACGAGAGGGATACAGGCCACGTCATCATCTCCAGGGATGTCGTCTTCAATGAGAGCAACGTCATCGGCACCAACATCGTGTGTGAAGAGGCAGCAGAACCAGCAGCTGACGAGACGGTTGGAGCAAAAATTCTTCCTGACCCAGTTTCTCCCGATCCTTCCTCTACTGTGACAGTGGGAGAATCACTCTACTCTCCCATGTCTGATGTTGCAGACACAGCAGCCTCATCGGTAGAAGCAGAGGAGGGAGATGTAGCACCACTAACAGCAGCAGTTGTGCCAGCAGCACCGCGCCAGCCACCCGCTAACGCTCCAGCACCAGGTCGCAGGTACCCTCTTAGGGTGCGTTACAAGCCTGGTGAGCGCGGCCATTTCTGGATGCTGCAGAAACCAGAACAGATGAACGTCGCAGTTGCAGCAGATTCAGATGAGCCAACGTCATACAAGGAGGCCATGGCTGCACCGGATGCAGCAGATTGGGCGCAAGCCGTGCAGCAGGAGATACAGTCGCAGCTGGAGAACGGCACGTGGGAGCTGACTGAACGTCCACCAGGACGTAAGGTGATCAAGTGCAAGTGGGTGTTCAAGAAGAAGCGGGGAGCAGATGGTAACCTGGAAAAATACAAGGCGAGGCTGGTCGCCAAGGGCTACTCGCAGCAGGAGGGCATCGACTACACAGAAACTTTTGCCCCCGTCGCAAAGTTTGCCTCTGTGCGCACGCTCCTCTCTTATGCAGCAGCTGAGGACTTCGAGGTTCACCACATGGATGTCAAGACGGCATTCTTGAATGGTGACTTGGAGGAAGAGATCTACATGGAGCAGCCGGAGGGGTTCGTCATGGATGGCCAGGAGCACCTGGTCTGCAAGCTGCAGAAGTCGCTGTACGGCCTCAAGCAAGCGTCGCGTGCTTGGAACCAGAAGTTGGATGCGGCGTTGCAGTGCATGGGGTTTGAGCGCAGCGAGTGTGACTACAGCGTGTATCGCTGGCAGCATGAGCATGAGATCCTCATCATCATTGTCTATGTGGATGACATGCTCCTCCTTTCCAACAGCATGTCTGCACTGCAGGAGTTCAAGGAAGCCATGCAGGAGCGCTTCCAGATGTCTGATCTCGGGGAAGCATCATACTTCCTCGGTATCCAGATCACACGTGACCGCAAGTCACGCTCTCTCTCGCTGCAGCAGAGCCGCTACATCAAGGATGTTTTGCNAAGTACCAGAGCGCCGTCGGCAGTCTCATGTACCTGATGGTGGCAACCAGGCCGGACCTCGCACAGGCTGTGAGCGCTGTGAGCCAGCACATGGCTAATCCCGGACCGGAGCACCAGAAGGCAGTGAAGCGGATCTTCCGCTACCTTGCTGGAACCATCAACATCGGCATCACCTACAACGGCAATGACAACAGCATCATCGGCTACACAGACGCAGATTGGGCTTCAAACCCTGAGGACCGCAAGTCCATCTCTGGACATGTGTTCCTCATGAATGGTGGGGCCATCAGTTGGTGCAGCAAGCGGCAGGTGGTCGTGGCCACCTCGAGTACAGAAGCTGAGTACGTATCTCTCAGCTTTGGAGCCAAGGAAGCAGTTTGGCTCCAACGTCTCATGGCAGAGATGAGTGGGAGTGCAGCAGTTCCAGTTCCTGTGCGCGTCGACAACCAGAGCGCAATCGCACTCGCTAAGAATCCTGAGCACCATGCACGCACCAAGCACATTGACATCGCATATCATTTCATCAGGCACATGGTGCAGGAGGGTGCTATCAAGCTGGAGTTTACTCCAACCAGCAAGCAGGTCGCTGATTTCTGCACCAAGCCAGTGACCCGTGAGAAGCAGCAGTTTTGCATGAAGGCATGTGGACTCAGCCCACTCTGACTGCGGCAAAGTGGGAGATTGTTGGGAAAGGAGCCATCTGGCTCAGTTTCAGGTCCACAGGAGCAAGTTCCAGGAAAGTATCAGATGCCTGCTCCGATCGTTGATCGGACTTCACCGTTGGAAAGATCAGGTGGCAAAATGTCTACGGTCCAAGTTTGAGGCCGATCCAACGGTTGGATTGGGAGATATGAATTTTCAAAGTTTCGGGGGTCATGGACCGTCGATGTCTGGATGGGCATGGGTGATGGCTCCATGCCTTAGCCTGAGAAAAGGAAAAGGCAAGAGGTCCAGGGTCAACACCTGATGGGAGAAATATCCAAAAAGGTCCTTGGTCTTAGGATTGCCTTGTCAGAGTGTGCTGACTAGGATAAAGGTACCTCTCCTTACTTTTTGGGTGAGGTGAGATCCTTGTGTGCTAGCCATGGACACATGGCAATTCTCCATGGGTTTGTGGGTTATGTGACCACTAGGAGTGTGCCATGAGAGCATTCTCTAGCTCTCTAGGTCGTGTGTGAGTGGTCAGCCTGATTGCTAGGCTGATTTCCTCCCTTGTGTGAGATTATGGACTCTAGTGTGTGAGCCTTAGCCTCCATGGCTAAGTGGTGTGGCTTGTGAGAGGGCTGACTTGCCCAAGCTCTAGCTCTATATGTACTCCACCATTTTGAGTGATTGAACAACCATTCTTCAGCACAAGTGATGCCCTTCCAATCACACATGCTCGCTGCTCCAAGGCTCCCTCTCTCCTCAAGTTCCAACATTTGGTATCAGAGCCAAGTTCTGCCACTTCCAGCCANGGTGAGGTGAGATCCTTGTGTGCTAGCCATGGACACATGGCAATTCTCCATGGGTTTGTGGGTTATGTGACCACTAGGAGTGTGCCATGAGAGCATTCTCTAGCTCTCTAGGTCGTGTGTGAGTGGTCAGCCTGATTGCTAGGCTGATTTCCTCCCTTGTGTGAGATTATGGACTCTAGTGTGTGAGCCTTAGCCTCCATGGCTAAGTGGTGTGGCTTGTGAGAGGGCTGACTTGCCCAAGCTCTAGCTCTATATGTACTCCACCATTTTGAGTGATTGAATAACCATTCTTCAGCACAAGTGATGTCCTTCCAATCACACATGCTCGCTGCTCCAAGGCTCCCTCTCTCCTCAAGTTACAACAGAAATATCCAAAAAGGTCGTAGATTCTTGGGTTGCCTTGTCAGAGTGTACTGACTAGGAAAAAGGTACCTCTCCTTACTTTTAGGTGAGGTGAGATCCTTGTGTGCTAGCCATGGACACATGGCGATTCTCCATGGGATTGTGGGTTATTTGACCACTAGGAGTATGCCATGAGACCATTTTCTAGCTCTCTTGATTGTGTGTGAGTGGTCAGCCTGATTGTTAGGCTGATTTCCTCCCTTGTGTGAGATTATGGACTCTAGTGTGTGAGGCTTGGCCTCCATGGCTAAGTGCTGTGGCTTGTAAGGGAGCTGACTTGCCCAAGCTCTAGTTCTATATGTACTCCATCATTTTGAGTGCTTTAACAACCATTCTTCAGCACAAGTGATACCCTTCCAGTGCCACATGCTCGTTGCTCCAAGGCTCCTTCTGTCCTCTAGTTCCCACAGCTAAGTGGTGTGGCTTGTGAGAGGGCTGACTAGCCCAAGCTCTAGCTGCATGTATACTCCAACATTTTGAGTGATTGAACAACCATTCTTCAGCACAAGTGATGACCTTCCAGTCCCACATGCTCGCTCCTCCAACGCTCCCTCTCTCCTCCCGTTCCAACACTAGAGCCTATAAAGCGCTGGATCTACATCGGGCTACACAAGTGTGTGTGGGCCAGCTCCAGTACCTTCTTCACACGCTCTCCTATTCTAGAGAACGCCTCGCAATGCTGCTTCTGCTTGAAATAGCCGATGCACAACTGCTACTCAAAGTTTGAGATGGTGGACAAATCACGTACCTTCACTTATGTTTGAAATTGCTGCAAGGTGCGTATGTCGATGTGGTCGTAGCGCGTATGCCAGATTTTGCCATTTGTGACCTGCACCACTGCTAGAAGATAGTGCTCGCACGGGATCATTTTTGCCCCCAATAGGCGGTACATATCGCCTCTTTCAATGACCTGGCCTTCTCCTCTCCCGTTTCCTTGTCGAGGATGTAGCCATAGTCGTCGTCAAAGACGACTTGCATTCATGTGTTGGTGAGAGTGGAGACTGAGAGAAGATTGAATGTAGCACTAGGTACGTACAGCACAACATGGAACACTCCCACTTCAATGCCACTCGGGGTTTCCAACCACATCTCAAAAATCCCAATCCCCTCAACATACACTACGCAATCATCATCCAAAGTAATCGATCGATGAGGAATGGAAAGCTGTCGCGTAAACCAGTCGCTGGAGTGTGTCAGACTCTTGGTAGACCCTCAGTCTTTGTACCACGCCAGATCCTCCTCCTTCTACGACATATCAGACAAAGCCATGAAAAGGCGGTCGCGCACCTCCGTCGCCACGTTCATGTTGCCAAAATCGTGCATGCCGGTCTGGTTCTGCTATTGCTGCTGCTGTTCTTGACGTTGTTTTGAGTGCTGCTCCTATTGCTGTGGAGATTGCTGCTTTTGCTGTTGTTAAGGACATTGCTGCTTTTGCTACTGTTCTTGCTGCTCCTTCTCGTTCCTAGTGAACTTGAAGCATTCTTTCTTGTAGTGCCCTTCTCTTTGGAAATAGTGGCACTTACCTTTCTTTTTGCCTCTCTAGTGCCCGGAATATTGGTGCTGCTGGTTACGTGAGTCCATGGCCATGAATGCTGCTTCACTACTGCTCTTGCCGCCATTGCGCTTTGCTGCATTGCGACGCGGTTCTACCTGCACCAGGTGTGTGCAGATGAAGTCGAGGTGGAGAGTCGCTTAGTACTCCAACGTCTTTCGTACTATCTCATAGCTCGTTAGGAGTCCCCTGAGCAAGAGGACGATGAAGCGCGTGTCTTCCACAGGGTTGTCGGCCACTTTCAGGTACTTCACCAGCTCCTTTGCTATGTCCAAGTATGCCTCCATCCCTTTGCCACAATGCATTTTCAACACCATCTTCTCCTCCAAAAGCATGAGGAATGTACGATCCTTGCTCTCATACTTCTAGCACGTGTTCCATCCCTCTCTTGCAATAGCCTTGTCACTCTCCTACTGAAGATGCGCGTTGGAGATGGTGTTCAGAAGCAGCCTGTAGGCCTGCCTTTCCTTCCTCTCCCACTCCTCATATGCCGCTACTGCACTTATAGATGAACTTCTATCTGCTGCACCTTTTTACGGCGTCTTCTCCGCCACCATCTGTGCTATGGTGATGCCTTTTGCCTGTAGAGCGCGCTCGTCGCCACCTCCCACAAGCCCCTCTCCTCCAAAAGAAGATAGGTACATATCTGCAAAAACGTGAACTTATCGCATCTTCCCAGCGTAGGCTGATGTTACCATACCTGATGCTGCCATTATGAGCTTTGATGATGCTCAAAGCTGCCTTCAATGGCGGCACTACGCCTGCTTCTGCTGTTGATTGTGCCATAAATATCTGGGAGAGGAAATGGAATCTACAGGCCAGAAAACTGAGAATTTGGAAAAACTAAGCCTGCTACAAGAAAATTCAGCTCAAAAAATTTCAGTTCAACCCATAAAACAAGGTCATTAACAGAGGATGTTCAAAGATATGCCCATTTGAAAACAAGGTATGCTGCTGATCGTATACCTGCTCACACCAACCAGCTTGTAAACACCGTTTCATCCAAACGTACATCTAGAATGCAAATATTTTTACACCAATACAAAGCTTAGGAGAAATACTTCAAACCGCTATGAGAGAGTTATGATTATCACAAGACAAAAGTCTTACTCAGAGAGAAAAGTGTAGTCTTGGCCAACCTTGTTTTATACATAATCCTCAGTCCTAATGTTGGATCTTTCCGATCTTGGACTCGTTGGAAATCTAGTCTATTCAACTTGAAGATCGCATCAGTCTCAAAGTGACAGCTTGTGCTGGTTGAAAGATGCACAACTTGGCTCTGATACCAAATTTTGGAACGGGAGGAGACAGGGAGCCTTGTCCAACAAGGACAAGGCCTTGTTGTACTAAAGTATGTGTCAACCTTCTTGAGGCAACGGTCTAGAAAATGGTTTCGGCCATAGTGGTTCCCGCTGACCGCTCTTGGTATTGCAACCAAGAGATGATATTACCCTCAGAGCCAAGGTTCCATACTGAGCACTACAAAGGAATCACTTTCTTGCACTATGTCCTTAGCACAAGGTTACTTTCACGCAAGAAGCAAACTCCAAGGGCTTAGACCAACCAATGCTTCTTTAGTGTCTGCCTCTGGTAGACAACTCTGTTTGGAGTCTCAAAGGTTAGAACTGTACTCAATGACAGGTAACTAATACATTCCTCTTGTCCTAGAGCCAGCCTCTAGCCTAGGCACGAAGTGGCTCCTTGGATGAGCCTCTTTGGGGGCAATCTGGATTGCGTCATCGTCCTTGCCTATATAACGCTCCCTATGACCGCCAAATGGAACCAGGTAGTGTTTGCCGCCTTAGACTCTGGAACGTCTAAGCCAGAAGGAGTTGTCCTAGGTAGCGTTTGCTGGCTATACTATCCAGATTAGACCAAGGGGATTTACTCCAAAGGAGCAGTGCATGCCTTGTCTATCTAGACCAGACTTAAGGGACCTACTCTAAGGGAGCAGTGCATGCCTAGTCCGTCCTGTGCCTGTCCAAATATCAGCCATGGACAATTAGCATATCAGGTCAACAAACTCTCCCTTGCACCTCCGTCCATTAGCTGTGAGATTTCCTTTCACTCCAACAGTCTTGGCCTCAGTCCTTGTCTGCTGCGTTGACCATACCGACACCTCAAGTACCTGCAGAGTGCAATTCACTATCCTGTACCTTTGTCATGCAATCTGCAAGCATCTTCTTGCTCTCCACGTATTGCAAGTCCACGATCTCCTTTCTGACTAGGTCGCGTGAGTAATGGTACCTCATGTTGATGTGCTTGGTCCGCCGGGAGATGATATCATCCTGTGCCATTTTCATGGCACTCTTCTTGTCGATGCGGACCTTTGTTGCCTCCGTTTGTGGCACTTTTATCTCGGCAAGCAAACTGCATAGCCACTGTGTCTCCTTGTATGTTTGTGACAGAGCGATGTACTCTGCCTCAGCGGTAGAGAGGGAGAAATAGTCTTATTTTTTTTGCTTGCCCAAGAGATTGCAATTGCACTCCCGTTCAAGAGGCATAAAAAGCCTGAGATGGACTTTCAATCATCAATTCTTCCTCCCCAGTCGGCGTCTGCGTAGCACACCAGCCGCAGCGGATCAGATCCTTCTTAGCCTCCAAACATGAGTCCCATGTGTCGGGTCTTGTGTAGATAGCGCATGATGTGCTTGACAAGTTGCCAGTGCAGTGGCCTTGGATTGGCGACAAACCTGCTCACTTGTCCCACAGCATAGCAAATACAAGTAATATTCCTACCATGGTATACATGAGGCTACCAACTGTTGGGAAAGGAGCCATCCGGCTCAGTTTTAGGTCCACAGGAGCAAGTTCCACAAAAGTACCAGATGCCTGCTCCGATCGTCAATCCAACTTCACCATTAGAAAGATCAGGTGGCCAAATGTCTACGCTCCAAGTTTCAGGCCGATCCAACGGTCGATTTGACAATCGACCACAGCATCTTCAAGTTCAAAAGACAAGCTTTCCAACGAGCGCAAGATCATGAAGATCCAACAAGCGGATTGAGATATATGCTCAAAACGAGGTCGGCCAGGACTACACTCTTCTCTATGTGTAAGACTGTTGCCTTGTGATGACCATAACTCTCTCCTTCCTTTGTCAAATTTAAAATGTGGCACATGCGAATTGTAGTATTTTTCCTAAGCTTTTCATTGGTGCAAAAATATTTGCCTTCCATTGATTGGTTTGGGAGAAACGCTGTTTACAAGCTGGCTGGTCTGAGTTGGAGTAGGAGGAGAAGCATACCCAGTTTTCAAGAGGCCATATCTTTCAAAATCCCCAATTGATGACCCTCTTTTATGTGTTGATCTGAAAGGTTTTCAGCTGCAATTTCCAGTGGTGGACTCAATTTATCCAAATTCCCAGTCTGCTGGCATCTACAGTCCATTTTCTGTCAGACAGATTTCTGGCAGAAGCAGTAACAGAAGCATGGGTAGCGCCGCCATCCAAGGGCAACGCTGAGCTTCACCAAGGCTCAAAATGGCAGCAGCTGGCGTCGTAACAGCAGCGCAGCCTTTGGAGAGGCTGGAGGGACATGCCAACTTCACGTTTCGGAAGATCCGTACCCGCCTCCCTTTGGAGGAGAGGGGCTTGTCGGAGGTGGTGAGCGGCAACGAGCCGGCTCTAGTTCCACAGGCAAAAGGCATCACCGCTGCGCAGGTGGTGGCGGGGAAGACGCCGCAAAAGGATGCAGCTGATGCGGGTTCTTGTGCAGCTGTACCAGTGGTGTATGAGGAGTGGAAGAAGAACGATCTCCATAAATTGCTTGTCAACACCATCTCCAACCCGCATCTTCAGTGCGTGAGTGACAAGGCTACTACAAAGGAGGGGTGGGACAAATTGTGCAAGAAGTATGAGAGCAAGGATCCTGCATTCCTCATGCTTTTGGAGGAAAAGATGATGGCGATGAAAATGCAGGGTGGTGAAGGGATGGAGGCGTATCTGGACAGGGCAAAGGAGCTGGCGAAGCAACCGAGAGCGGCCGGCAACCTTGTGGAAGAGATGCGCTTCATCCTCCTCTTCCTGAGGGGACTCCCAACCAGCTACGACACGGTGCCAGAGACGCTAGAGTGCCAGCCAACTCTCGCCCTCGACTTCATCTGCACACACCTGGTGCAGGTGGAATTGCGTCGCAATGAAGCAAAGCGCAATGGCGGCGACAGTAGTAAAGAAGCTTTTGTGGCCACGAGCTCACGCAACCAGCAGCAGCAGCTGCAGTCTGGGCAGCAGAAAGGCAGAAAGAAAGGCAAATGCCACTACTGCCAGAAAGAGGGACACTACAAAATAGAGTGTTTCAAGCTTAAGAGGGACTAGAAGGGGCAGTAGCAGCAGCAGTCATTGCAGCAGCAGCAGGAAAAGCAGCAGCAGCAGCAGTCACAACAGCGTCAGCAGCAATAGCAGTAGCAGCAAAACCAGGCTGGTGTGCGCCACTTTGGCAACATGAATGTGGCCAAGGAGGTGCGCGATCGTCTCTTCATGGCGAAGCCTGACATGTCGCAGGTGGAGAAGGCGGATCTCGCATGGTACAAGGACTCAGGGTGTACCAAGAGCCTCACTAATCTCAAGGAGTGGTTTACATAGCTGCTGTCCATCCCTCCTTTTCCTATTGCTATGGGTGATGATTGGGTGGTGTATGCTGAGGGGATTCGGATTGTGAAGATGTGGTTGGAAACACCATGTGGCATTGAATTGGGAGTGTTCCATGGCGTGCTATATGTACCTGATGCTGCATTCAACCTCCTCTCAGTCTCCTCTATTACAAACACAGGACTGCGCGTAGTCTTCGATGATGACTATGACTACATCCTCAACAAGGATACAGGAGAGGAGTTGGCCAGGTCAGTGAAGGAGGGCGACATGTACCGCCTGCTGGGGGCGACCAAGATCCCGCGTAAGCAGAGTCTTGCAGTAGTGGTGTAGGCGACAGATGGCGAGATTTGAAATGCGCGCTACGGCCATATCGGCATGCGCGCCTTGCAGCAGCTTCAAGCAAAGCAGATGGTGCGTAACCTGCCTACCATCTCTAACTTTGAGCAGCAGTTATGCATCGGCTGTTTGGAGGGAAAGCAGCACCGCGAGGCGTTCTCTGGAGCAGGGGAGCGTGTGAAGGAGGTGTTGGAGCAAGTCCACACGGACTTGTACGGACTAATGTAGACCCAGAGCTTTGGAGGCTCTAGGTATTTCCTGACCTTCACTCATGATTTCAGCCATTACACTGTTGTGTACTTCCTTCGTTCCAAGGACCCGTGCTTTGACAGGTTCAAGGAGTTCAAGGCCATGGTGGAGAACCAGACTGGCAAGAAGATCAAGGCGTTACGCAGCGACCATGGAGGAGAGTACCTTAGCAAGGAGTTCCAGGACTACCTCGCAGCAGCTGGCATCAAGGCGCACCGTACTACGCTGTACTCACCGCAGCAGAACGGTGTAGCAGAACGCACCAACCGTACCATTGTGGAGTCGGTACGCTCCATGCTGCACGTAGCTCGGCTGACCTACGACTTCTTGACTGAAGCCGTGAGCACCGCGGTCTACATCAATAACCATAGTCCAACTAAGGTGCTGGAGCACATGACGTAGTACGAGGTGTGGTTCGGCAAGAAACCGAGCGTGGGTCATCTCCGAGCATTTGGCAGCCTGGTGCACATGCACGTCCCTAAGGAAAAGCGGCAGAAATGGGACGCAAAGAGTGTGCTGATGCTGATGACTGGCTACGACTTGGCAAGCAAGGCCTATCGCCTCTACGACAGGGATACAAGCCAAGTCATCGTCTCGAGAGATGTCGTTTTCAACAAGAGCAACGTCATCGCCACCAACATTGTCTGTGATAAGGCAGCAGAACCAGCTGCTGACGAGATAGTGGGAGCAGAAATCCTTCTTAAACCAGTCTCTCCCGATCCTTCCTCTACTGTGACAATGGGAGAATCACTCTACTCTCCCATGTCTGATGTTGCAGATACAACAACCTCATCGGCAGAAGCAGAGGAGGAAGATGAAGCACCACCAGCAGTAGTAGTTATGCTAGTAGCACCGCGCGAGCCGCCCGCTAACGCTCCAGTACCAGGTTGCAGGTATTCTCTTAGGGTGCGTTACAAGCCTGGTGAGCGCGGCCATTTCTCGATGCTGTAGAAACCAGAACAGATGAACGTCGCAGTTGCAGCAGATTCAGATGAGCCAACGTCATACAAGGAGGCCATGGCTGCACCGAATGCAACAGATTGGGCGCAAGCCGTTCAGCAGGAGATACAGTCGTAGTTGGACAACGGCACGTGGGAGCTGACTGAGCGTCCACCTGGTCGTAAGGTGATCAAGTGCAAGTGGATGTTCAAGAAGAAACAGGGAGCAGATGGTAACCTAGAAAAGTACAAGGCGAGGCTGGTCGCCAAAGGCTACTCACAGCAGGAGGGCATTGACTACACAGAAACGTTTGCCCTTGTTGCAAAGTTTGCCTCTGTGCACACGCTCCTCTCTCATGCAGCAGCTAAGGACTTCGAGGTTCACCACATGGATGTCAAGACGACATTCTTGAATGGTGACTTGGAGGAGGAGATCTACATGGAGCAGCCAGAGGGGTTCGTCATGGATGGCCGGGAGCATCTGGTTTGCAAGCAGCAAACGTCACTGTACGGCCTCAAGCAAGCGTCGCGTGCCTGGAATCAGAAGTTGGATGCGGCGTTGGAGTGCATGGGGTTTGAGCGCAGTGAGTGTGACTACAGCGTCTATCGCTAGCAGCATGGTCATGAGGTGTTCATCATCATCGTCTATATGGATGACATGCTCCTCCTTTCCAACAGCATATTTGCACTGCAGGAGTTCAAGGAAGCCATGCAAGAGCGCTTCAAGATGTCTGATCTCGGGGAGGCATCATACTTCCTTTGTATCCAGATCACGCCTGACCGCAAGTCACGCTCTCTATCCCTGCAGCACAGCCGCTACATCAAGGATGTTTTGCAGCAGTTTGACATGGCAGAGGCAAAACCCATCGGCACGCCGCTGGAGACGCGGCAGTACCTCGTGAGCTTCAATGGAGAAGTAGATGGAGCCGAGCGGGAGAAGTACCAGAGCGCCGTCGGCAGTCTCATGTACCTGATGGTGGCAACCAGGCCGGACCTCGCACAAGCTGTGAGCGTTGTGAACTAGCACATGGCCTATCGTGACCGGAGCACCAGAAGGCAGTGAAGCGGATCTTCCGCTACCTTGCTGGAACCATCAACGTCGGCATGACCTACAACGGCAACGACAACATCATCATCGACTACACAGATGCAGACTGGGCTTCAAATCTTGAGACCCGCAAGTCCATCTGTGGACATGTATTTCTCATGAATGGAGGTCCCATCTGTTGGAAAAGGAGCCATCTCGCTTAGTTACAGGTCCATAAGAGTAAGTTCCAGGAAAGTACCAGATGCCTATTCCAATTTTCAATCCAACTTTACCATTAGAAAGATCAGGTTGCAAAATGTTTACGGTCCAAGTTTCAGGCGGATCCAACGGTCGGATTGGGAGATATGAATTTTCGAAGTTTCGAAGGTCATGGACCGTCGATGTCTGGGTGGGCATGAGTGATGGCTCCATGCCTTAGCCTGAGAAAAGAAAAAGGCAAGAGGTCCAGGGTCAAGACGTGATGGGAGAAATATCCAAAAAGGTCCTTGGTCTTAGGATTGCCTTGTCAGAGTGTGCTGACTAGGATAAAGATACCTCTCCTTACTTTTTAGGTGAGGTGAGATCCTTGTGTGCTAGCCATGGACACATGGCGATTCTCCATGGGTTTGTGGGTTATGTGACCACTAGGAGTGTGCCATGAGAGCATTCTCTAGCTCTCTAGGTCGTGTGTGAGTGGTCAGCCTGATTGCTAGGCTGATTTCTTCCCTTGTGTGAGATTATGGACTGTAGTGTGTGAGCCTTAGCCTCCATGGCTAAGTGGTGTGGCTTGTGAGAGGGCTGACTTGTCGAAGCTCTAGCTCTATATGTACTCCATCATTTTGAGTGATTTAGAAACCATTTTTCAGCACAAGTGCTGCTCTTCCAATCACACATGCTCGCTGCTCCAAGGCTCCCTCTCTCCTCAAGTTGCAACACTTGGTATCAGAGCCAAGTTCTGCCACTTTCAGCCAGCACAGGCCGTCACTTTGAGAGTGACCAGTTGGGGGGAAATCTTCACCAGATTTGACAATCCACCATAGGATCTTCAATTTCAAGAGACAAGCTTTTCAACAAGCCCAAAATCGCAAAGATCCAACATTCGGATTGAGAATTATGCACAAAACGAGGTCGGCCAGGCCTACACTCTTCTCTATGAGTAAGACCGTCGCCTTGTGATGACCATAACTCTCTCTTTTCTTTGTCAAATTTAAAAAGTGGCACATGCGAATTGTAGTATTTTTTCTAAGCTTTCGATTGATGCAAAAATATTTGCATTCCATTGATCCGTTTGGGAGAAACTCTGTTTACAAGCTGGCTGGTCTGAGTTGGAGAAGGAGCAGAAGCATACTGTGTTTTCAAGAGGGCATATCTTTCAAAATCCCCTGTTGATGACCCTGTTTTATGGGTTGATCTGAAAGGTTTTGAGCTGCATTCTCCAGTGGTGGGCTCTATTTTTCGAAATTCCCAGTCTGCTGGCATCTACAGTCCATTTTCTGTCAGACTGATTTCTGGCATAAGCAGCAGCAGAAGCAGGGGTAGCGCCGCCATCCAAGGACAGCGCTGAGCATCACCAAGGCTCACAATGGCAGCAGCTGGTGTTGTGACAGCAGCCAAGCCTTTGAAGAGGCTGGAGGGACGCGCCAACTTCACGTTTTGGAAGATCCGTACCCGCCTCCTTTTGGAGGAGAGGGGCTTGTGGGAGGTGGTGAGCGGCAACGAGCCCGCTCTAGTTCCACAAGCAAAAGGCATCACCGCAGCGCAGGTGGTGGCGGGAAAGACGCCGCAAAAGGGTACAACTGATGCGGGTTCTTTTGTAACAGTACCAGTGATGTATGAGGAGTGGAAGAAAAAGGACAGGCAGGCCTACAGGTTACTTGTCAACACCATCTCCAACCCGCATCTTCAGTACGTGAGTCAGAAGCCTACTGCAAAGGAGGGGTGGGACACGTTGTACAAGAAGTATGAGAAAAAGGATCGTGCATTCCTCATGCTTTTGGAGGAAAAGATGATGGCGCTGAAAATGTAGGCTGCTGAAGGGATGGAGGCGTACCTGGACA
Source organism: Penium margaritaceum (assembly GCA_023375785.1). Taxonomy (NCBI): domain Eukaryota; kingdom Viridiplantae; phylum Streptophyta; class Zygnematophyceae; order Desmidiales; family Peniaceae; genus Penium; species Penium margaritaceum. Next base: position 228,776 of record SZWC01001057.1, on the reverse strand, counting down.
GGGCAAAGGAGCTGGCAAAGCAGTTGAGAGCAGCCGGCAACCCTGTGGAAGAGACACGCTTCATCCTCCTCTTGCTGAGGGGACTCCCAACCAGCTACCACATGGTACGAGAGACACTAGAGTGCCAGCCAACTCTTGACCTCGACTTCATGTGCACACACCTGGTGCAGGTGGAATTCCGACGCAATGCAGCAAAGCGCAGTGGCGGCGGCAGCAGTGAAGCAGCTTTTGTGGCCACGAGCTCACGCAACCAGCAGCAGCAGCAGCAGTCTGGGCAGCAGAGAGGCAGAAAGAAAGGCAAATGCCACTACTGCCAGAAAGAGGGACACTACAAATGGGAGTCTTTCAAGCTCAAGAGGGACCAGAAGGAGCAGCACCAGCAGCACTCATTGGAGCAGCAGCCGCAAAAGCAACAGTAGCAGCAGCAGTCACAACAGCGTCAGCAGCAGCAGCAGCAGCAGCAAAACCAGGCTGGTGTGCGCCACTTTGGCAACATGAATGTGGCCAAGGAGGTGCGCGACCGTCTCTTCATGACGAAGTCTGACATGTCGCAGGTGGAGAAGGCGGATCTCCCATGGTACAAGGACTCAGGGTGTACCAAGAGCCTCACACATCACAAGGAGTGGTTTACACAGCTGCTATCCATCCCTCACCGTCCTATCGCTATGGGTGATGATCGGGTGGTGTATGCTGAGGAGATTGGGATTGTGGAGATGTGGTTGGAGACCCCACATGGCATTGAAGTGGGAGTGTTCCATGGCGTGCTGTATGTACCTGATGCTGCATTCAAACTCCTCTTAGTCTCCTCTCTTACAAACACAGGACTGCGCGTCGTCTTCGATGATGACTATGGCTACATCCTCAACAAGGATAGAAGAGAGGAGTTGGCCAGGTCGGTGAAGGAAGGCGACATGTACCGCCTGTTGGGGGTGACCAGGATCCCGCGTGAGCAGAGTCTTGCAACAGTAGTGCAGGCGACACATGGCGAGATGTGGCATGCGCGCTACGGCCATATGGGCATGTGCGCCTTGCAGCAGCTTCAAGCACAATAGATGGTGCGTGACCTGCCTACCATCTTTAACTTTGAGCAGGAGTTATGCATCGGCTGTTTGGAGGGGAAGCAGCACCGCGAGGCGTTCTCTGGAGCAGAGGAGCGTGCGAAAGAGGTGTTGGAGCTGGTCCACACGGACTTGTGCGGACCGATGCAAACCCAGAGCTTTGGAGGCTCTAGGTTTTTCCTAACCTTCATTGATGATTTCAGCCGTTACACTGTTGTGTACTTCCTTCCTTCCAAGGACCAGTGCTTTGACAGGTTCAAGGAGTTCAAGGCCATGGTGGAGAACCAGACTGGCAAGAAGATCAAGGCGCTGCGCAGACACCGCGGTGGAGA
>SZWC01001057.1:209560-219859 GCA_023375785.1 Penium margaritaceum | reverse complement strand
AAAAAGTAAGGAGAGGTACCTTTATCCTAGTCAGCACACTCTGACAAGGCAATCCTAAGACCAAGGACCTTTTTGGATATTTCTCCCATCAGGTCTTGACCCTGGACCTCTTGCCTTTTTCTTTTCTCAGGCTAAGGCATGGAGCCATCACCCATGCCCACCCAGACATCGACGGTCCATGACCCCCGAAACTTTGAAAACTCATATCTCCCAATCCGACCGTTGGATCGGCCTCAAACTTGGACCATAGACATTTTGCCACCTGATCTTTCCAATGGTGAAGTCGGATCGGCGATCAGAGCAGGCATCTGGTACTTTCCTGGAACTTGCTCCTGTGGACCTGAAACTGAGCCAGATGGCTCCTTCCCCAACAGACGAAAGGTGATCAAGTGCAAGTGGGTCTTCAAGAAGAAGCGGGGAGCAGATGGTAACCTGGAAAAGTACAAGGCGAGGCTTGTCGCCAAGGGCTACTCGCAGTAGGAGGGCATCGACTACACGGAAACTTTTGCCGATGTTGCAAAGTTTGCCTCTGTACGCACGCCCCTCTATTTTGCAGTAGCTCAGGACTTCGAGGTTCACCACATGGATGTCAAGACGAAATTCTTGAATAGTGACTTGGAGGAGGAGATTTACATGGGGCAGCCGGAGGGGTTCGTCATGGATGGCCAGGAGCACCTGGTTTGCAAGCTGCAGAAGTCGTTGTACGGCCTCAAGCAAGCGTCGCGTGCTTAGAACCAGAAGTTGGATGTGGCGTTGCAGTGCATGGGGTTTGAGCGCATTGAGTATGACTACAGTGTGTATCGCTGGCAGCATGAGCATGAGATCCTCATCATCATTGTCTATGTGGATGACATGCTCCTCCTTTCCAACAGCATGTCTGCACTGTAAGAGTTCAAGGAGGCCATGAAGGAACGCTTCCAGATGTCTGATCTCGGGGAGGCGTCATACTTCCTCGGCATCCAGATCACGCGTGACCGCAAGTCACGCTCTCTCTCGCTACAGCAGAGCCGCTACATCAAGGATGTTTTGCAGCGGTTTGGCATGGCAGAGGAAAAACCCATCGGCACGCAGTTGGAGACGCGGCAGTACCTTGTGAGCTTTGGTGGAGAAGCAGATGCAGCTTAACGGCAGAACTACCACAGCGCCGTCGGCAGCCTCATGTACCTAATGGTGGGAACCAGACCGGACCTCGCACAGGCTGTGAGCGCTATGAGCCAGCATTTGGCTAATCCGGGACCGGAGCACCAGAAGGCAGTGAAGCGGATCTTTCGTTACCTTGCTGGAAACATCAACGTCGGCATCACCTACAACAGCAACGACAACAGCATCATCCACTACACAGATGCAAATTCGGCTTCAAATCCTGAGACCCGCAAGTCCATCTCTAGACATGTGTTTCTCATGAATGGAGGTGCCATCAGCTGGTGCAGTAAGCGGCAGGTGGTCGTGGCCACCTCAAGCACGGAAGTTGATTATGTCAGCTCTCTCAGCTTTGGAGCCAAGGAAGCAGTTTGGCCTCAGCGTCTCATGGCAGAGATGAGTGGGAGTGCAGCAGTGCCAATTCTTGTGCGCGTCGACAACCAGAGCGCAATCGCAGTTGCCAAGAATCCTGAGCACCATGCACGCACCAAGCACATTGACATCGCATATCACTTCATCACGCACATGGTACAGGAGGGTCCTATCAAGTTGGAGTTTACTCCAACCAACAAGCAGGTCGCTGATTTCTGTACCAAGTCAGTGACCCGTGAGAAGTAGCAGTTCTGCATGAACGCATGTGGACTCAGCCCACTCTGACTGCGGCAAAGTGGGAGATTGTTGGACAAGGAGCCATCTTGCTCAGTTACAAGTCCACAGGAGTAGGTTCCAGGAAAGTACCAGATGCCTATTCCGACCGTCAATCCGACGTCATCATTGTAAAGATCAGGTGGCAAAATGTCTACTGTCCAAGTTTTAGGCCAATCCAACGGTCGGATTGGGAGATATGAATTTTCGAAGTTTCAAAGGTCATGGACCGTCGATGTTTGGGTGGGCATGGGTGATGGCTCAAGCCTTAGCCTGAGAAAAGAGAAAGGCAAGAGGTCCAGGGTCAAGACCTGATGGGAGAAATATCCAAAAAAGTCCTTGGTCTTAGGATTGCCTTGTCAGAGTGTGCTGACTAGGATAAAGATACCTCTCCTTACTTTTTAGGTGAGGTGAGATCCTTGTGTGCTAGCCATGGACACATGGCGATTCTCCATGGGTTTGTGGNGTCATGGACCGTCGATGTTTGGGTGGGCATGGGTGATGGCTCAAGCCTTAGCCTGAGAAAAGAGAAAGGCAAGAGGTCCAGGGTCAAGACCTGATGGGAGAAATATCCAAAAAAGTCCTTGGTCTTAGGATTGCCTTGTCAGAGTGTGCTGACTAGGATAAAGATACCTCTCCTTACTTTTTAGGTGAGGTGAGATCCTTGTGTGCTAGCCATGGACACATGGCGATTCTCCATGGGTTTGTGGATTATGTGACCACTAGGAGTGTGCCATGAGAGCATTTTCTAGCTCTCTAGGTCGTGTGTGAGTCGTCAGCCTGATTGCTAGGTTGATTTCCTCCCTTGTGTGAGATTATGGACTCTAGTGTGTGAGTCTTAGCCTCCATGGCTAAGTGGTGTGGCTTGTGAGAGGGCTGACTTGTCCAAGCTCTAGCTCTATATGTACTCCATCATTTTGAGTGATTTAATAACCATTCTTCAGCACAAGTGATGCTCTTCCAATCACACATACTCGCTGCTCCAAGGCTCCCTCTCTCCTCAAGTTTCAACACCATCAGCTGGTGCAGCAAGCGGCAGGTGGTCGTGGCCACCTCGAGTACAGAAGCTAAGTACGTATCTCTCAGCTTTGGAGCCAAGGAAGCAGTTTGGCTCCAACTTCTCATGGCAGAGATGAGTGGGAGTGTAGCAGTTCCAGTTCCCGTGCACGTCTACAACCAGAGCGCAAGCGCACTCGCCATGAATCGTGAGAACCATGCACGCAACAAGCACATTGACATCGCACATCACTTCATCAGGCACATGGTGTAGGAGGGTGCAATCAAGTTGGAACTTACTCCAACGAGCAAGCAGGTCGCTGATTTCTGCACCAAGCCAATGACCCGTGAGAAGCAGCAGTTTTGCATGAAGGCATGTGGACTGAGCCCACTCTGACTACGGCAAAGTGGGAGATTGTTGGGAAAAGAACCATTGGGCTTAGTTTCAAGTCCACAGGAGCAAGTTCTAGGAAAGTACCAGATGCCTGCTCCGATCGTCAATCTAACTTAATCATTGGAAAGATCAGGTGCCGAAATGTCTACGGTCCAAGTTTGAGGCCGATCCAACGATCGGATTCGGAGATATAAATTTTCAAAGTTTTGGGGGTCATGGACTGTCGATGTCTGGGTGGGCATGGGTGATTGCTCCATGCCTTAGCCTAAGAAAAGAAAAAGGCAAGAGGTCTAGGATCAAGGCATGATGGGAGAAATATCCAAAAAGGTCCTTGGTCTTAGAATTGCCTTGTCAGAGTGTACTGACTAGGATAAAAGCACCTCTCTTTACTTTTTAGGTGAGGTGAGATCCTTGTGTGTTAGCCATGGACACATGGCGATTCTCCATGGGTTTGTGGGTTATGTGACCACTAGGAGTGTGCCATGAGAGCATTTTCTAGCTCTCTAGGTCGTGTGTGAGTGGTCAGCCTGATTGCTAGGCTGATTTCCTCCCTTGTGTGAGATTATGGACTCTAATATGGGAGCCTTAGCCTCCATGGCTAAGTGGTGTGGCTTGTGAGAGGGCTGACTTGCCCAAGCCCTAGCTCTATATGTACTCCATCATTTTGAGTGATTGAATAACCATTCTTCAGCACAAGTGATGCCCTTCCAATCACATATTCTCGCTGCTCCAAGGCTCCCTCTCTCCTCGAGATCCAACACCAACAACAGACGGGTAGGGATTATTCTCCATCTCAGGCCATTCTGCTTCCGTGCTAGGACTCATGGAGGACGAGAGCTTGATGTTTGTTGTCATGGGTATGCTGATGGGCTTGCAGTCCTCCATGTTGTAGCGCTTTAGGACCTCCATGATGTACTTGATCTGGATCAGCTCAATGGTGCCTCCTGTTGAAACTCGAGGACAAAGGGAGCCTTGGAGCAGCGAGCATGAGGGACTGGAAGGACATGACTTGTGCTGAAGAAGGATTGTTGAATCACTCAAAATGATGGAGTACATATAGAGCTAGAGCATGGACAAGTCAGCTCTCTCACAAGCCACACCACTTAGCCAAGGAGGCTAAGGCTCATACACTAGAGTCCATGATCTCACACAAGGGAGGAAATCAGCCTAGCAATCAGGCTGACCACTCACACACAACCTAGAGAGCTAGAAGATGCTCTCATGGCACACTCCTCGTGGTCACATAACCCACAATCCCATGGAGAATCGCCATGTGTCCATGGCTAGCAAACAAGGATCTCACCTCACTAATAAACTAGGGAAGGTACCGTTTTCCTAGTCAGCACACTCTGACAAGGCAACCCAAGAATCTAGGACCTTTTTGGATATTTCTCCCATCAGGTCTTGACCCTGGATCTCTTACCTTTTTCTTTTCTTAGGCTAAGGCATGGAGCCATCGCCCATGGTCACCGGATATCGGCGGTCGATGACCCTGAAAACTTCGAAAAATCATATCTCCCAAGTCGACCGTTTGATCGGCCTCAAATTTCGACCATAGACATTTTGCCACCTGATCTTTCCAATGGTGAATTTCGATTGACGATCGGAGCATGCATTGGGTACTTTCCTAGAACTTGCTCCTATGGACCTCAAACTCAGCCGGATGGCTCGTTTTCCAACAATCTCCCACTTTCTCGCGGTCATCGTAGGCTGAGTCCACATGCCTTTATGTACAACTACTGCTTCTCACGGGTCACTAGCTTGGTACACAAATGAGTGACCTGCTTGCTGGTTGGAGTAAACTCCAGCTTGATAACACCCTCCTGTACCATGTGCCTGATGAAGTGATATGCGATGTCAATGTACTTGGTGCATGCATGGTGTTCAGGATTCTTGGCGGGTGCTGTTGGAACTTGAGGAGAGATGGAGCCTTGGAGCAGCGAGCATGTATGATTGGAAGGGCATCACTTGTGCTGAAGAATGGTTGTTCAATCACTCAAAATGGTGGAGTACATATAGAGCTAGAGCTTGGGCAAGTCAGCCCTCTCACAAGCCACACCACTTAGCCATGGAGGCTAAGGCTCACACACTAGAGTCCATAATCTCACACAAGGGAGGAAATCAGCCTAGCAATCAGGCTGACCACTCACACACNAATCCTAAGACCAAGGACCTTTTTGGATATTTCTCCCATCAGGTCTTGACCCTGGACCTCTTGCCTTTTTCTTTTCTCAGGCTAAGGCATGGAGCCATCACCCATGCCCACCCAGACATCGACGGTCCATGACCCCCGAAACTTTGAAAATTCATATCTCCCAATCCGACCGTTGGATCAGCCTCAAACTTGGACCGTAGACATTTTGCCACCTGATCTTTCCAGTGGTGAAGTCCGATCGACGATCAGAGCAGGCATCTGGTACTTTCCTGGAACTTGCTCCTGTGGACCTGAAACTGAGCCAGATGGCTCCTTTCCCAACAATCTCCCACTTTGCCGCAGTCAGAGTGGGCTGAGTCCACATGCCTTCATGCAAAACTGCTGCTTCTCACGGGTCACTGGCTTGGTGCAAAAATCAGCGACCTGCTTGCTGGTTGGAGTAAACTCCAGCTTGATAGCACCCTCCTGCACCATGTGCCTGATGAAATGATATGCGATGTCAATGTGCTTGGTGCGTGCATGGTGCTCAGGATTCTTGGCGAGTGCGATTGCGCTCTGGTTGTCGACGCGCACAGNCAGCTGCTGCGAGGTAGTCTTGGAATTCCTTGCTTAGATATTCTCCACCGCGATCGCTGCGCAGCGCCTTGATCTTCTTGCCAGTCTGGTTCTCCACCATGGCCTTGAACTCCTTGAACCTGTCAAAGCACTGGTCCTTGGAGGAAAGGAAGTATACAGCAGTGTAACGGCTGAAATCATCAATGAAGGTGAGAAAATACCTAGAGCCTCCAAAGCTCTGGGTCTGCATTGGTCCGCACAAGTCCGTGTGAACCAGCTCCAACACCTCTTTTGTACGCTCCCCTGCTCCAGAGAACGCCTCGCGGTGCTGCTTCCCCTCCAAACAGCCGATGCACAACTGCTGCTCAAAGTTAGATATGGTTGGCAGGTCACGCACCATCTGCTTTGCTTGAAGCTGCTGCAAGGCGCGCATGCCAATGTGCCCGTAGCGCGCATGCCAGATCTCGCCATCTGTCGCCTGCACCACTGCTGCAAGACTCTGTTCACGCGGGATCTTGGTCGCCCCCAGCAGGCGGTACATGTCGCCCTCCTTCACCGACTTGGCCAACTCCTCTCCTGTTTCCTTGTTGAGGATGTAGCCATAGTCATCATCAAAGACAACGCGCAGTCCTGTGTTTGTGAGAGAGGACACTGAGAGAAGGTTGAACGCAGCATCAGGCACATACAGCACGCCATGGAAAACTCCCACTTCAATGCCACGCGGGGTCTCCAACCACATCTCCACAATCCCAATCCCCTCAGCATACACCACCCGATCATCACCTAAAGCAATCGGCCGAGGAGGAATGGAGAGCAGCTATGTGAACCACTCCTTGTGGTGCGTCAGACTCTTGGTACACCCCGAGTCCTTGTACCATGCCAGATCCGCCTTTTCCTTCTGCGACATGTCAGACTTCGCCATGAAGAGGCGGTCGCGCACCTCCTTGGCGACCTTCATGTTGCCAAAATGGCGCACGCTAGTCTGGTTCTGCTGCTGCTGCTGCTGCTGCTGACGTTGCTGTGACTGCTGCTGCTGTTGCTGTGGAGATTGCTGATTTTGCTGCTGATGCTGCTGCTCCTTCTGGTCCCTCTTAAACTTGAAGCACTCTTTCTTGTAGTGCCCCTCTTTCTGGCAATAGTGGCACTTGCCCTTCTTCTTGCCTGTCTGCTGCCTGGACTGCTGCTGCTGCTGGTTGCGTGAGCCCATGGCCATGAAAGCTGCTTCACTGCTGCTGCTGCCGCCATTGCGCTTTGCTGTATTACGACGCAGTTCCACCTGCACCAAGTGCGTGCAGATGAAGTCGAGGTCGAGAGTCGGCTGGCACTCCAACGTCTCTCGCACCGTGTCGTAGATGGTTGGGAGTCCCCTCAGCAAGAGGAGAATGAAGCGCGTCTCTTCCACAGGATTGCCAGCCGCTCTCAGCTGCTTTGCCAGTTCCTTTGCCCTGTCCAGATACGCCTCCATCCCTTCACCACCCTGCATTTTCAGCGCCATCATCTTTTCCTCCAAAAGCATGAGGAATGCAGGATCCTTGCTCTCATACTTCTTGCACAACGTGTCCCACCCCTCCTTTGCAGTAGCCTTGTCACTCACGTACTGAAGATGCGGGTTGGAGATGGTGTTAACAAGCAACCTGTAGGCCTGCCTGTCCTTCTTCTTCCACTCCTCGTACGTCGCTGGTACAGCTGCAGAAGAACCCGCATCAGCTGCACCCTTTTGCGGCGTCTTCCCCGCCACCACCTACGCTGCGGTGATGCCTTTTGCCTGTGGATCTGGAGCCGGCTCATCGCCGCTCACCACCTCCCACAAGCCCCTCTCCTCCAAAAGGAGGCGGGTACGGATCTTCCAAAACGTGAAGTTGGCGCGTCCCTCCAGCCTCTCCAAAGGCTGGGCTGCTGTTACAACGCCAGCTGCTGCCATTTTGAGCCTTGGTGATGCTCAGCGCTGCCCTTGGATGGAGGCGCTATCCCCGCTTCTGCTGCTGCTTCTGCCAGAAATCTGTCTGACAGAAAATGGACTGTAGATGCCAGAAAACTGGGAATTTTGAAAAACTGAGCCCACCACTGGAAAATTCAGCTCAAAACCTTTCAGATCGACCCATAAAACAGGGTTATCAACAGGGGATTTTGAAAGATATGCCCTCTTGAAAACAGGGTATGCTTCTGCTCCTACTCCAACTCACACCAGCCAGTTTGTAAACGGCGTTTCTGCCAAACGAATCGATGGAATGCAAATAGTTTTGCTCCAATGGAAAGCTTAGGAAAAATACTACAATTCGCATGTGCCACTTTTTAAATTTGACAAAGAAATCAGAGAGTTATGGTCATCACAAGGCGACAGTCTTACTCATAGAGAAGAGTGTAGCCCTGGCCGACCTCGTTTTGAGCATAACTCTCAATCCGATCGTTGGATCTTCGCGATCTTGGGCTCGTTGGAAAGCTTGTCTCTTGAACTTGAAGATCTGGGGGTCAATTGTCAAATCTGGTNACAGCCTGTGCGAGGTCCGGCCTGGTTGCCACCATCAGGTACATGAGACTGCCGACGGCGCTCTGGTACTTCTGGCGCTCAGCTGCATTTGCTTCTCCATTGAAGCTCACGAGGTACTGCCGCGTCTCGAGCGGCGTGCCGATGGGTTTTGCCTCTGCCATGCCGAACCGCTGCAAAACATCCTTGATATAGCGGCTCTGCTGCAGCGAGAGAGAGCGTGACTTGCAGTCACGCGTGATCTGGATACCGAGGAAGTATGATGCTTCCCCGAGATCAGACATCTGGAAGCGCTCCTGCATGGCTTCCTTAAACTCCTGCAGTGCAGACATGCTGTTGGAAAGGAGGAGCATGTCATCCACATAGACAATGATGATGAGGATCTCATGCTCATGCTGCCAGCGATACACGCTGTAGTCACACTCGCTGCGCTCAAACCCCATGCACTGCAACGCTGCATCCAACTTCTGGTTCCAAGCACGCGATGCTTGCTTGAGGCCGTACAGCGACTTCTGCAGCTTGCAGACCAGGTGCTCCCGGCCATCCATGACGAACCCCTCCGGCTGCTCCATGTAGATCTCTTCCTCCAAGTCACCATTCAAGAATGCCGTCTTGACATCCATGTGGTGAACCTCGAAGTCCTCAGCTGCTGCATAAGAGAGGAGCGTGCGCACAGAGGCAAACTTTGCAACAGGGGCAAAAGTTTCTGTGTAGTCGATGCCCTCCTGCTGCGAGTAGCCCTTGGCGACCAGCCTCGCCTTGNTGCACGGCTTGCGCCCAATCTGCTGCATCCGGTGCAGCCATGGCCTCCTTGTATGACGTTGGCTCATCTGAATCTGCTGCAACTGCGACGTTCATGTGTTCTGGTTTCTGCAGCATCCAGAAATGGCCGCGCTCACCAGGCCTGTAACGCACCCTAAGAGGGTACCTGCGACCTGGTGCTGGAGCGTTAGCGGGCGGCTGGCGCGGTGCTGCTGGCACGACTGCTGCTGCTGGTGGTGCTACATCTCCCTCCTCTGCTTCTGCCGATGAGGCTGGTGTATCTGCAACATCAGACATGGGTGAGTAGAGTGATTCTCCCACTGTCACAATAGAGGAAGGATCGGGAGAAACTGGGTCAGGAAGAATTTCTGCTCCAACCGTCTCGTCAGCTGCTAGTTCTGCTGCCTCTTCACACACGATGTTAGTGCCGATGACGTTGTTCTCATTGAAGACGACATCCCTGGAGATGATGACGTGGCCTGTATCCCTCTCGTAGAGGCGATACGCCTTGCTTGCCACGTCGTAGCCAATCATCAGCATCTGTGCACTCTTCGCGTCCCACTTTTGCCGCTTCTCCTTTGGCACGTGCATGTGCGCCAAGCTGCCAAACGCGGGAAGATGACCCACGCTCGGCTTCTTGCCGAACCACGCCTCGTACGGCGTCATCTGCTCCAGGGCCTTGGTTGGACTGCGGTTCTTGATGTAAACTGCAATGCTTACGGCTTCAGCCCAGAAGTCGTAGGTCAGCCAAGCCGCGTACAGCATGGAGCGCGCCGACTCCACAATGGTACGGTTGGCGCGTTCTGCTACATCGTTCTGCTGCGGCGAGTACGGCGCGGTACGCTGCGCCTTGATGCCAGCTGCTGCGAGGTAGTCTTGGAATTCCTTGCTTAGATATTCTCCACCGCGATCGCTGCGCAGCGCCTTGATCTTCTTGCCAGTCTGGTTCTCCACCAGGGCCTTGAACTCCTTGAACCTGTCAAAGCACTGGTCCTTGGAGGAAAGGAAGTATACAGCAGTATAACGGCTGAAATCATCAATGAAGGTGAGAAAATACCTAGAGCCTCCAAAGCTCTGGGTCTGCATTGGTCCGCACAAGTCCGTGTGAACCAGCTCCAACACCTCTTTTGTACGCTCCCCTGCTCCAGAGAACGCCTCGCGGTGCTG
>SZWC01001057.1:172432-207331 GCA_023375785.1 Penium margaritaceum | reverse complement strand
CACTCAGACATCGACGGTCCATGACCCCCGAAACTTTGAAAATTCATATCTCCCAATCCGACCGTTGGATCGGCCTCAAACTTGGACCGTAGACATTTTGCCACCTGATCTTTCCAACAGTGAGGTCCGATCGAGGATCGGAGCAGGCATCTGGTACTTTCCTGGAACTTGCTCCTGTGGACCTGAAACTGAGCCAGATGGCTCCTTTCCCAACAGGTGCTATGGTGCTATTGTTGTCAACGCGCAAAGGAAGAGAAACTGCTGCACTCCCACTCATCTCTGTCATTAGACGCTGAAGCCAAAGTGCTTCCTTGGCTCCAAAGCTGAGAGAGACGTACTCAGGTTCCGTGCTTAAGGTGGCCACGACCACCTGCCGCTTGCTACACAAGCTGATTGCCCCACCATTCGTGAGGAACACATGTCCAGAGATGGACTTACGGTCCTCACGGTTTGAAGCCCAATCTGCGTCTGTGTAGTCGATGATAGTGTTGTCGTTGCCGTTGTATGTGATGCCGATGTTGATGGTTGCCGCAAGGCAGTGAAAGATCCGCTTCACTGACTTCTGGTGCTCAAGTCTGGGATTTGCCATGAGCTGGCTCACAGCGCTAACAGCCTATGTGAGGTGCGGCCTGGTTGCCACCACCAGGTACATGAGGCTGCCGACGGCGCTCTGGTACTTCTGCCGCTCAGCATCATTTACTTCTCCATTGAAGCTCATGAGGTACTGCCGATGGTTTTTGCCTCTGCCATGCCAAACCACTGTAAAAATTCCTTGATATAGCGGCTTTGCTCTACCGAGAGAGAGCGTGATTTGTAATCACGCAAGATCTGGATACCAAGGAAGTATGATGCCTCCCCGAGATCACACATCTCGAAGCGCTCCTGCATGGCTTTCTTGAACTCCTGCAGTGCAGACATGCTGTTGGAAAGGAGGAGCATGTCATCCACATAGACGATGATGATGAGCACCTCATGACCATGCTGCAAGTGATAGACGCTTTAGTTACACTCATTGCGCTAAAATCCCATGCACTACAATGCCGCATCCAACTTTTGGTTCCAAGCACGCGACGCGTGCTTGAGGCCGTACAACGACTTCTGCAGCTTGCAAACCAGGTGCTCCTGGTCATCCATGACAAACCGCCGGCTCCTTCATGTAAATCTCCTCCTCCAGGTGACCGTTCAAGAATGCCGTCTTGACGTCCATGTGGTGGACCTCAAAGTCCTCTCTTGCTGCAAAGGAAAGGAGCGAACACATAGTGGCAAACTTTGCAACAGGAGTAGAGGTTTCCGTATAGTTGATGCCTTCCTACTGCGAGTAGCCCTTGGCGACCAGCCTTGCCTTGTACTTTACCAGGTTGCCATCTACTCCCCGCTTCTTCTTGAACACCCACTTGCACTTGATCACCTTTCGTCCAGGTGGACGCTCAGTCAGCTCCCACGTACCGTTGTTGAGCTGCGACGGTATGTCCTGCACAGCTTGCGCCCAATCTACTACATCTGGTGCAGCCATGGCCTCCTTGTACGATGCCAACTCATCAGAGTCTGATGCAACTGCGACGTTCATCTGGTCTGGTTTTTGGAGCATCCAAAAATGCCCGCGCTCACTAGGCTTGTAGCAAACCCTGAGAGGATACCTTCGACCTGGTGGCCGAGCGTTAGCACGTGGCTGGCGCGGTGCTGCTGGCATAACTGCTTCTTCTGATGGTGGTGCATCTTCTTCTTGTGCTTCTGCCGATGAGGCCGCTGTATCTGCTACATAAGACATAGGAGAGTAGACTAGTTCTCCCACTGTCATAGTGGAGGAAGGATCACGAGAGGCTCGGTCAAGAAAGATATTTGCTCCCACTCCCTTGTCAGCTGCTGCTTCAACTGCCTCTTCACAGAAAATGTTGGTACTCATGACGTTGCTCTCATTGAAGACGAAATCCCTGGAGATGATGACGTGGCCTCTATCTCTCTCGTAAAGGCGATATGCCTTGGTTGCCACGTTGTAGCGAATCATCAACATCTTCGCGCTCTTCGCCTCCCACTTTTGCCGCTCCTCCTTTGGCACATGCATGTGCGCCAAGCTGTCAAACGTGCAAAGATGACCCACGCTCGGCTTCTTGCGGAACCATGCCTCGTACAGCGTCATCTACTCCAAGGCCTGGGTTGGACTGCGGTTCTTGATGTACACCGCAGTGCTTACTGCTTCCGTCCAAAAGTCGTAGGTGAGCGGAGCCCCGTGCAGCATGGAGCGTGCCGACTGAACGATAGTGCGATTGGCGCGTTCTTCTACGCCGTTCTACGGCGAGTATGGCGCGGTGCGCTGCGCCTTGATGCCTGCTGCTATGAGGTAGTCCTCGAACTCCTTGCTCAGGTACTCTCCACCGCGGTCGCTATGCAGCGCTTTGATTTTCTTGCCAGTCTGGTTCTCTACCATGGCCTTGAACTCCTTGAACCTGTCAAAGCACTGGTCCTTGGAGGAAAGGAAGTACACAGCGGTGTAACGACTGAAATCATCAATGAAGGTGAGAAAATTCCTAGAGCCTCCAAAGCTCTTGGTCCGCATCGGGCCACAAAAGTCTGTGTGGACCAGCTCGAGCACCTCCTTTGCGCGCTCTCCTGCTCCAAAGAGCACCTCGCGATGCTGCTTTCCTTCTAAACAGCCGATGCACAACTACTGCTCGAAGTTAGAGATGGTGGACAAGTCACGCACCATTTGCTTTGATTGAAGTTGTTGTAAGGCGCGCATGCCGATGTGGCCATAGCGCGCATGCCAGATTTCGCCATCTGTGGCTTGCACCACTGCTGCAAGGCTCTGCTCACGCGGTATCTTGGTCGCCCTTCGCAGGCGATACATATTGCCTTCTTTCACCGACCTGGCCAACTCCTCTCTTGTTTCCTTGTCGAGGATGTAGCCATAATCATCGTCAAACACGATGCGCAGTCTTGTGTTGCTGAGAGAGGACACTGAGAGAAGGTTGAACGCAGCATCAGGCACATATAGTACGCCATGGAACAGTCCCACTTCAATGCCACACAAGGTCTCCAACCACATCTGCCTATCCCAATCCCCTTAGCATACACCACCCGATCATCACCCAAAGCAATCGGACGGGAGGGAATGAAGAGGAGCTGCCTAAACCACTCCTTGTGGTGCATCAGACTCATGGTACACCCCGAGTCCTTGTACCACGCTAGATCCGCCTTTTCCTTCTGCGGCATGTCAGATTTCGCCATGAAGAGGCGGTCACGCACCTCCTTGTTGACGTTCATGTTGCCAAAATGGCGCACGCCAGTCTAGTTCTGCTGTTGTTGCTGCTGTTGCTGTTGACGTTGCTCCGAGTGCTGTTGCTGCTCACGTTGCTGCGAGTGCTGTTGCTATTACTGTGGAGATTGCTGCTTTTCCTGCTACTGCTACTCCTTTTGGTCCCTCTTGAACTTGAAGCACTCTTTCTTGTATTGCCCCTCTTTCTGGCAATAGTAGCACTTGCCCTTCTTCTTGCCTCTCAATGGGCCAGACTTTGGTTGCATGAGCCCATGGCCATGAAATCTTCTTCACTCCTACTCCTGCCGCCATTGCGCTTTGCTGCATTGCAACGCAGTTCTACCTGCACCAGGTGCATGCAGATGAAGTCGAGGTCGAGAGTCGGCTGGCACTCCAACGTCTCTTGCACCGTATCATAGCTTGTTGGGAGTCCCCTCAGCAAGAGGAGGAGGAAGCGCGTATTGCCGACCGTGTTCTGCTGCTTCGCCAGCCCCTTTGCCTTGTCCATGTAAGCCTCCATCCCTTTGCCACCCTGCATTTTCAACGCCATCATCTTCTCCTCCAAAAACATGAGGAATGCAGGATCCTTACTATGATACTTCTTGCACAACGTGTCCCAACCCTCTTTTGCAGTAGCCTTGTCACTCACGTACTGAAGATGCGGGTTGGAGATGGTGTTGACAAGCAGCCTGAAGGTCTGTATGTCCTTCTTCTTCCACTCCTCATATGCCGCTGCTGTAATTGTAGATGTACTTGCATTTGCTGTACCTTTCTGCGGCGTCTTCCTCGCCACCACCTCTGTTGCGGTGATGCCTTTTGCTTGTGGAGGCGGAGCGCGCTCGTTGCCGCTCACCACCTCCCACAAGCCCCTCTCCTCCAAAAGGAGGCGGGTACGGATCTTCCAAAACGTGAAGTTTGTGCGTCCTTATAGTCTCTCCAAGGGCTGGGCTGCTGTTACCACACCTGCTGCTGCCATTGTGAGCCTTGGTGATGCTAAGCGCTGCCCTTGAGTGGCGGCGCTACCCCTGCTTCTGCTGTTGCTTCAACCACAAATTTGTCTGACATAAAATGGAATGTAGAGGCCAGCAGGCTGGGAATTGTAAACAAAACAGCCCACCACTCAAAAATTCAGCTCAAAACCTTTCGGATAGACCCATGAAACAGGGTCATCAACATGGAATTTTTGGAGATATGCCCTCTTGAAAACAGGGTAGGCTTCTGCTCCTACTCGAGCTTACATCAGCCAGCTTGTAAACCGCGTTTCTCCCAAACGTACGAATGGAATGCAAATAGTTTTATACCAATGGAAAGCTGAGGAAAAATACTTCAATTTCTATGTGCTATATTTTACATTTGACAAGGAAACAAGAGAGTTATGGTCATCACAAGGCAACACTCTTACTGAGAGAGAAGAGTGTAGTCCTGGCTGACATTGTTTTGAGCATAACTCTCTATCCAAGTGTTGGATCTTCGTGATTATGAGCTTTTTGGAAATCTTGTCTCCTGAACTTGAAGATCTAGTGGTCGATCGTCAAATTTGGTGAAGGTTTGAATCCAACTTGTCACTCTAAAAGTGACGGCCTGTCCTGGCTGAAAGTGGGAGAACTTTGCTCTGATACCAAGTGTTTAAACTAGAGGAGAGAGGGAGCCTTGGAGCACCGAGCATGTGGGACTGGAAGGACATGACTTGTGCTGAAGAATAATTGTTCAATCACTCAAAATGATGGAGTACATATAGACCTAGAGCTTGTGCAAGTCAGCCTTTTCACAAGCCACACCACTTAGCCTTGGAGGCTATGGCTCACACACTAGAGTCCATAATCTCATACAAGGGAGGAAATCAGCCTAGCAATGAGGCTGACCACTCACACACAACCTAGAGAGCTAGAGAATGCTCTCATGGTATACTCCTAGTGGTCACATAACCCACAATCCCATGGAGAATCGCCATGTGTCCATGGTTAGCTAAGGGTGCACACCGGGTAAGATTCCCGGATCTCAGGCTGGATCCTGAACCCCGGTTCCGGATCCTAGGATGGATTTGGATCCTCGGATCCAAGAAAAGATCCCCGGATCCTATGGATCCCCGAATCTTTTCCGGATCCTATAAGCTGAGCAAGGATAATGCCTTACATTTTTTACTCCTAACCCCGTTTCCCCCTCTTTTTTACGTGGTTAAAAGATCCCCGAATCCCGGATCGAATCTTGATCAAGGATCCGGATCCCCGGATCCGGATCCGGATCCGGATTCCCGGAAAAGATCCCCGGATCCTAGGATTTGGTGTGCAGCCTTATGGTTAGCACACAAGGATCTCACCTCACCTAAAAAGTAAGAAGAGGTACCTTTTTCCTAGTCAGCACACTATGGCAAGGCAACCCAAGAATCTAGGAGCCTTTTGGATATTTCTCCCATGAGGTCTTGACCCTGGATCTCTTGCCTATTTCTTTTCTTAGGCTAAGGCATGGAGCCATTGCCCATGGTCACCCAGGTATCGGCGGTCGATGACCCCGAAAACTTCGAAAATTCATATCTCCGAATCCGACCGTTGGATGGGCCTCAAACTTGGACCGCAGACATTTTACCACCTGATCTTTTCAATGATGAGGTCGGATTGACAATCGGAGCAGGCATCTGGTACTTTCCTGGAACTTGCTCCTGTGGACCTGAAACTGAGCCGGATGGCTGTTTTTCCAACACTTGCTTCCCGATTGCGGTGGATGGCTATTCCAAGGTAGAACTCGAGCAGACTCATGTCCTTTATCTTGAACCTGTTACTGAGATCTGTCTTCAGCTTGTTCATCAGCTCGACCGATGACGAGCAGATGATCAAGTCATCCAACTACTGTGGAACCAGTATCAAGCCTTGCTCATCCTCCCGCACATAGACACTAGGGTCGTTCTAGCAGTGCGTGAAGGTGATCCCGGCCATGAAGCCGTCCATCTCTTTGTACCACATACTTGGGGCCTATTTCAGCCCGTAGAATGCTTTGACCAGTTTGTAAACCTTGCCCTCTAGAGCTTTCACTCCCTTGGGTACTTCCATCAGCACTTCTTTGTCTAACTTTCCGTAGAGGAAGGATGTCTTCACATCTATCTGGTGGACCTCGAGATCTTTTACAGCAGCGATGCCCAACATGGATCAGATGGAGGCAAAGGTGACGACATGCGCAAAGATCTCCTCGTACTCTAAGCCTACACGTTGGGAAAATCCCTTCGCCACAACTCTTGCCTTGTACTTGTCGATAGTACCATGCTGCTTGATCGTTTTTTGGAGTATCCACTTTGAGTCCACCACGTGTGCGTTTGGGGGCCTGTCCACCAGAATCCATGTTCCGTTCTTTTCAATGGATGCGAGTTTGCTATCCACTACCTCCTTCCTCTTGGCCGCATCTGGCATGTTCATAACCTTTGTTACGATCACAGGCTGTCCCAAAGCCAAGCATGACCAGCTCAGTTCGGTCCATTCCCCACTCTCAGCATCGTACCTGGGCGAAGGTTTCTTCTGGAGCGTTCTATGCCGGAGTATTATTGGTGGTGCTTCAAGGCTTAGTTTCTTCTGTTGCTCCTGCGCTGCCAATAATCCGCTGTTTGAGGAAGAGCCACCGGCCTCACAGTTTGACTCAGAGGCCTCGGAAAACTCAAACTCTCTATTGGAGTCTGTCGTTGTGTCAGCCTGCACAGCTCCTCTCCCTGGAGCACCATTGTTCACCGGCACCATCTGCGAGTTTTATGATGCCTAATCACCTGACTCGAGAAATACAACCCACTCTCCTTATTTCGGAGCATGGACATGGTCCAGTGACTCTCCCTTGTCGAGCGTCTTTTCATCAAACTCGACATCTCGACTCCTGATTAGCGTTCTTGCCGCTTGGTCCCACAGCCTGTATGCCTTGTGTGCACTGTGGTATACAACCCTTACACACTTACAAGCACGTGCATCCAGCTTGCCAATTCCTTCTCTTGCTTGGATCTTTACCCAGGCATTGGAACCAAAGACCCTCAAGTGTGAGGCATCTGGCTTCTTCCTTTACCAACTCTTCTGTCACGTCCTGAGTTGCTTCTCTTGTTGCTTCTTACCACCCCTTCAAAGCGCGGGTATCGGAGTGAGATGCACAAGGTAGTAAGCAATTCTTGCAGCCTCAACCTAGAAGCAAGGTGGGAGTTTAGAGTCAAAGAGCATGCTTCGTGTCATGCCGAGGATAGTGTTGTTCATCCGTTCGTCAACACCATTGCTCTGGGGGAGTAAGGCGTAGTGGTCTGGTGGTTGATGCCGTATTGGCTCAACCAGCGTTTGCACGCCTCGTACTCACCACCGTTGTCAGTGCGCAGTGCCTTGACCTTCTTGTTTGTCTGCCGCTCTACCATCGCGAAACACTCTCGCAGCTTCTCCTTGACCTCTCTTTTTATCTTGAGGAAGGAGATCCACATCTTGCAATTGTGCTCATCGATGAAGGTCAAGAAATACTTGCTGCCATCGTCTCAAGGGGTGCGGAATGATCCGCACACATCAGAGTGAATCAGGTCCAAGATTGCTTCCACACGTTGCCCATTAGGTTCAAAGGGCTTTATTTTGCCTTGGAGGCATGACTCACACAGCTTTTTGCACTTTCCCCTATACTTGGCCTTGCATCCCTCCATCCCATGAACCATTTCGTGCTATTGTATAGCTTGCAGTGTGCTATCGACCACATGGCCAAACCGCCTGTGCCACAGCTCAGTATCTGTGTCGGTGGAGTTGGCCGCCATGGTGACGGCATGTACTGCAACATCAGGGTTTGGAGACTTGGGCTCTTCAGCTGTTGTATATTTTTCATTTGTAGTTTCAAGGGGTTTGGTGTGCAGCACGTACAAGCCATCAACTCTTGGAACCTATGCGACAAGACTCTCCTTTGGATAGGAGATCTTGATGTCTTTGCTCTTGACAATCACAGCCTCCTCCTCCGTGAAGACGATCGTCATGTTTGTTGGAACCGGAGGAGAGAGGGAGCCTTGGAGCAGCGTGCATGTGGAACTGGAAGGGCATCATTTGTGCTGAAGAATGGTGGATGAATTGTTGGAACTGGAGGAGAGAGGGAGCCTTGGAGCAGCGAGCATGTGTGATTGGAAGGGCATCACTTGTGCTGCAGAAGAGTTGTTCAATCACTCAAAATGATGGAGTACATATAGAGCTAGAGCTTGGGCAAGTCAGCCCTCTCACAAGCCACACCACTTAGCCATGGAGGCTACGGCTCACACACTAGAGTCCATCATTTCACACAAGGGAGGAAATCAGCCTAGCAATCAGGCTGACCACTCACACATGACCTAGAGAGCTAGATAATGCATTCATGGCACACTCCTACTGGTCACATAACCCACAATCTCATGGAGAATGGCCATGTGTCCATGGCTAGTACACAAGGATCTCACCTCACCAAAAAAGTAAGGAGAGGTACCTTTTTCCTCGTAAGCACACTTTGACAAGGCAACCTAAGAATCTAGGACTTTTTTGGATATTTCTCCCATCAGGTCTTGACCCTGGATCTCTTGTCTTTTTATTTTCTCAAACTAAGGCATGGAGCCATCGCCCACGGTCACCCGGATATCGGCGGTCGATGACCCCGGAAACAACGAAAATTCATATCTCCCAATCCGACCGTTGGATCGGCCTCAAACTTGGACTGTAGACATTTTGCCACCTGATCTTTCTACTGAAGAAGTCGGATTGACCATCGGAGTAGGCATCTGGTACTTTCCTGGAACTTGCTCCTATGGACCTGAAACGTAGCCAGATGACTCCTTTTCCAACAATCTCCGGTGACAATTTTTCTTTGTGACCAAAAGGGGGAAAGGTAGGTTCTAAGAGACATCTTAGAACATTCCAAGGTCCTTCTCGGTGGTTGGCGCCACTTGGTGGTCAAAAAGAGCGCCATGTAGGCAAGGGAGATGACGCAATCTACATTACCCCCAAAGTGGCTTATCCAAGGACCCACTACGGCGTAGGCTAGAGGCTGGCTCTAGGACTATAAGAAACTGTCATTTGCCTGTCATTGAGTGCAGTTCTTACCTTTGAGACTCCTCATAGAGTTGTCCACCAGAGGAAGATACTAAAGAAGCATTGGTTGGTATAAGCCCTAGGAGTTTGCTCGTAGCGCAAAAGTGACCAGGTGCTAAGGACATAGTGTAAGGAAGTGATTCCTAGGAACTACTCGGTATGGAACCTTGGCTTTGAGGATGACATCATCTCTTGGTTGCAATACTAAGAGCGGTCAGCGGGAACCATTGGGTCGGCACCCGTTTTCTAGACAGTCACCTCAGGCAGGTTGACACGCGGCACTACTAGTATAACCGCTCCTACTGATAGTGGTGCATCTTCTTTCTCTGTTTCTGCCGATGAGGCCGCTGTATCTACTGCATCAAAAATGGGAGAAAAGAGTGGTTCTCCCACTGTCAGAGTGGAGAAAAGATGAAGAGAGACAGGGTAAGGAAGGATATCTGTTCCCATTGCTTTGTCAGCAGTTGCTTCTACTACCTCTTCACAGACAATGTTGGTGTTGATGACGTTGCTCTCATTGAAGACACCATCCCTGGAGATGATGAAGTTGCCTGTATCCCTCTTATAGAGGCGATACGTCTTGCTTGCCACGTCGTAGCCAATCATCGGTATGTGCGTGCTCTTTGCGTCCCACTTTTGCCGCTTCTCCTTTGGCACGTGCATGTGAACCAAGCTGCCAAATGCGCAAAGATGACCCACACTCGGCTTCCGGCCAAACCATGCCTCGTACGGCTACGAGGTAGTCTATGAACTCCTTGCTCAAGTACTCTCCACCGCGGTCACTACGCAGCGCCTTGATTCTCTTGCCAGTCTGATTGTCCACCATGATCTTGAACTCCTTGAACCTGTCAAAGCACTGGTCCTTAGAGGAAAGGAAGTACACAGCTGTGTAACGGCTGAAATCATCAATGAAGGTGAGATAATACCTAGAGCCTACGAAGATCTCCGTTTGCATCGGGCCACACAACTCTGTTTCGACCAGCTCTAGCACGTCCTTCGTATGCTCCCCTGCTCCAAAGAATGCCTCACTATGCTGCTTAACCTCCAAACAGCCGATACACAACTCCTGCTCAAATTTTGAGATGGTGGACAAGTCACGCACCATCTGCTTCGTTTGAAGTTGCTTCAAAACGCGCATGTGGATGTTCCCATAGCGCGCATGCTAGATTTTGCCATCTGTTGCCTGTATTACTGCTGCAAGACTCTGTTTCCGCGGGATCTTGGTCGTCTCCAACAGGCGCTACATGTCGCCTTCCTTCACCGACCTGACCAATTCCTCTCCATTTTCCTTGTCGGGGATGTAACCATTGTCGTTGTCAAATACAACTCGCAGTCCTGTATTGGTGAGAGAGGACAGTGAGAGAAGGTTGAACGTCGTGACCTCATATGCTCCTTGTCGATGGCTGATATTTAGATTAGTCGTAGAGCCAGCCTCTAGCCTAGGTGCGTTGTGGCTCCTTGGATAAGCCACTTTGAGGGCAATCTGGAATACGTCATCCCCCTTTCCTACATAGCGCTCCTTGTGATCGCCAAGTGGTACCAGCCAAAAGGAAGGACCTTGAATGTTCTAAGATGTCTCTTACAACCTCCCTATCCCCCTTTTCGTCACACAATGAAACATCAGGTACATATAGTACGCCATGAAACACTCCCACTTCAATACCACGTGGGGCCTCCAACTACATCTCCATTATCCTAATCCCCGCAGTATACACCACCCGATCATCACCCAAAGCAATCGGACAGGGGGGAATGGACAGTAGCCATGTAAACAACTCCTTGTGATGCGTCAAGCTCTTCAAACACCCGTAGTCCTTGAACCACGCTAGATCCACCTTCTCCTTCTCCGACTGCTGCTGTTGTTGCTTTGGAGATCGCTGCTTTTGCTGTTGTTACTACTGCTCCTTCTGGTCCCTCTTGAACTTGAAGCACTCATTCTTGTGGTACCCCTCCTTCTGGTAATACTGGCACTAGCCCTTCTTGTCCCTCTACTGCCTGGACTGCTATTGCTACTGGTTTTGGTGAGCCCATGGCCATGAAAGATGCTTCACTACTACTACTACTGCAAGTGCGTTTTGCTGCAATGCTACGCTGTTCTACGTGCACCAAGGATGTGTAGATGAAGTCCAGTTTGAGAGTCGGCTGGCACTGCAACGTCTCTCGCACCATGTCATAGCTGGTTGGGAGTTCCCTCAACAAGAGGAGGACGAAGCGCTTGTCTTCCACAGGGTTGCCGGCCGCTTTCAGGTGCTTTGCCAGCTCCTTTACCCTGCCCAAGTACGCCTCCATCCCTTCGCCACCTTGCATTTTCAAAACCATCATCTTCTTCTCCAAAAGCACAAGGAATGCATGATCCTTGCTCTCATACCGCTTGCACAACGTGTCCCATCCCCCTTTTGCAGTCGCCTTGTCACTCACGTACTGAAAATCCGGGTTGGAGATGGTGTTGACAAACAGCCTGTAAGCCTGCATGTCCTTCTTCTTCCACTCCTCATATGTCGCTGCTAGAGTTGTAGATGAACTAGCATTTCCTACACCTTTCTGCCGCGTCTTTCCCATCGCCACCTCTGCTCCGGTGATGCCTTTTGCCTCTGGAGGCAGAGCGCGCTCGTCGCCGCTCACCACCTCCTACAAATCCCTCTCCTCCAAAAAGAGGTGGATACGTATCTTTGAAAATGTGAAGTTTGTGCTTTTTTTAGCGCCTCATACCATGCCTACTGCTAAGATTTTAAGGTTTGGTGATGCTCAGCGCTGCCCTTGAGTGGCGGTGCTATCCCTGCTTCTTTTGCTTCTTCTGCCAGAAATCTTTATGATAGAAAACGGACTGTAAAGGCTAGTAGAATCGAAATTTGGAAAAACGAATTTGGTTTTTGGCCACGACTACCTGCCGCTTGCTGCACCAGTTGATGGCCCCACCATTCATGAGGAACACATATCCAGAGATGGACTTGTGGTCCTCGGGGTTTGAAGCCCATTCTGCATCTGTATAGCCGATGATGTTATTGTCATTGCCGTTGAGGTGATGCCGATATTGATGGTTCCAACAAGATAGCGGAAGATCCGCTTCACTACCTTCTGGTGCTCAGGTCCAGGATTAGCCATGTGCTGGATCACAGCGCTTACAGCTTGTGCGAGATCTGGCCTGGTTGCAACCATCAGGTACATGAGGCTGCCGATGGCGCTCTGGTACTTGTGCCGGTCAGTTGCATCTGCTTCTCCATTGAAACTCACGAGGTATTGTTGCGCCTCCAACAGAGTGTTGATGGATTTGGCCTCTGCCATGTGGAATCGCTGCAAAACATCCTTCATATAGCGGCTCTGCTGCAGCGAGAGAGAGCGTGATTTGCAGTCACGCGTGATCTGGATTCCAAGGAAGTATGAGGCCTCTTCGAGATCAGACATTTGGAAGTGCTTCTGCATGGATTCCTTGAACTCTTGCAATGCAGACATGTTGTTGGAAAGGAGGAGCATGTCATCCACATAGACGATGATCATGAGCACCTCATGACCATGCTGCCAGCGATAGACATTGTAGTCAAACTCACTACGCTCAAACCCCATGCACTTCAACGCTGTATCCAACTTCTGGTTCCATGCACGCGACGCTTGCTTGAGGCCTTACAGCGACTTCTGTAACTTGTAAACCAGGTACTCCTGGCCATCCATAACGAACCCCTCTTGCTGCTCCATGTAAATCTCCTCTTCGAAGTCACCGTTCAGGAACGCCATCTTGACGTCCATGTGGTGAATCTCAAAATCCTCTACTGCTGCATAGGAAAGGAGTGTGCACACAGAGGCAAACTTTGCAACAGGAGCAAAGGTTTTTGTTTAATCAATGCCTTCCTGCTGCGAGTAGCCCTTGGCGACCAGCCTTGCCTTGTACTTTTTAGGTTGCTATCTGCTCCCCGCTTCTTCTTGAACACCCACATGCACTTGATTACCTTGCGTCCAGGTGGACGCTCTGTCAGCTCCCACGTACCGTTGTCGAGCTGCGAGTGTATCTCCTGCTCAACAGCTTGCGCCCAATCTGCTGCATCTGGTACAACCATGGTCTCCTTGTACGACGTTGGATCATCTGAGTCTGCTACAACTGCGATGCTCATCTAGTCTCGTTTCTGGAGCATCCAGAAATGCCCATGCTCACCAGGCTTGTAGCGCACCCTGAGAGGGTACCTGCGACCTGGTACTGGAGCGTTAGCAGGCGGCTGGCGCGGTGCTGCTGGCACCACTGCTCCTAGTGATGGTGGTGTATCTTCTTCCTCTGCTTCTGCCGATGACATCGTTGTATGTGCTGCGTCAGAGATGGGAGAGTTGACTGGTTCTCCCACCATCACATTCGAGGAAGGATCAGGAGAGGCTGGGTTAGAAGGATATCTGCTACAACTGCCTCGTTTGCTGTTGCTTCTCCTACCTCTTCACAAACAATGTTTGTGCTGATAACGTTGCTCTTGTTGAAGATGACATCCCTGGAGATGATGACGTGGCCTGTATCCCTCTCGTAGAGTTGATACGCCTTGTTTGCCACGTCATAGCCGATCCTCATAGCTCAAATCATCAGCATCTGAGTGCTCTTCGCGTGCCATTTCTACTACTTTTCCTTTGGCACGTGCATGTGCGCCAAACTAACAAAGGCACGAACATGACCAACGCTCGGCTTTTTTCCCAACCACGTCTCGTAAAGCGTCATCTGCTCCACAGCCTTGGTTGGACTACGGTTCTTGATGTACACTACGGTGCTCACTGCTTCGGCCCCAAAGTCGTAGGTCAGCGAAGGCGCGTGCAGTATGGAGTGCGCCGACTCAACGATTGTGCGGTTGGCGCGTTCTTCTATGCTGTTCTACTGCGGTGAGTATGGCGTAGTGCGCTGCGCTTTGATGCCTGCTGCTGCAAGGTAGTCCTGAAACTCCTTGCTCAGATTCCCTCCACCGCGGTCTTTGCGCACCACCTTGATTTTCTTGCCAGTCTGGTTCTCCACCATGGCCTTGAACTCTTTGAACCTGTCAAAACACTAGTCCTTGGAGGAAAGGAAGTATACAGCAGTGTAACGGCTGAAATCATCAATGAAGGTGAGAATATACCTAGAGCCTCCAAAGCTCTGGGTCTGCATCGCGCCACACAAGTCTTTGTAGACCAGCTCCAGTACCTCCTTCGCATGCTCCCCTGCTCCAGAGAATGCCTCGCGATGGTGCTTCCCCTCCAAATAGCTGATGTACAACTGCTGCTCAAAGTTAGAGATGGTCGGTAAGTCACGCACCATCTTCTTTGTTTGAAGTTCCTGCAAGGCGCGCATGCCAATATGGCCGGAGCGCATGCCAGATTTTGCCATCTGTGGCCTGCACCACTGCTGCAAGACTCTGCTCGCGCGGGATCTTCGTCGCCCCTAGCAGGCGGTACATGTCGCCTTCCTTCACCAACCTGGCCAACTCCTCTCCCCTTTCCTTGTCGAGGATGTAGCCATAGTCGTCCTGAAAGACGACGCGCAAATCATGTGTTTGTGAGAGAGAACACTGAAAGAGGGTTGAACGCAGCATCCGGCACATAGAGTATGCCATGGAACACTCCTACTTCAATGCCACGCGGGGTCTCCAACCATATCTCCACAATCCCAATCCCCTGAGCATACACCACCCGATCATCATCCACAGCAATCGGATGGGGGGGAATGGAGAGCAACTGCGTAAACCACTTCTCGTGGTGCGTCAAACTCTTGATACACCGAGAGTCTTTATACCACGCCAGATCCGCTTTCTCCTTCTGCGACATGTCGGACTTTGCCATGAAGAGGCGGTCGCGCACCTCCTTGGCCATGTTCATTTTGCCAAAATGGCGCACACCGGACTGATTCTGCTGTTGCTGCTGCTATTTCTGATGTTGTTGTGACTGCTGCTGCTGTTGCTGTGGGGATTGTTGCTTTTGTTGTTGTTACTAGAGCTCCTTCTGGTCCCTCTTCAACTTGAATCACTCTTTCTTATAGTGCCTCTCTTTGTAGCAATAATGGCACTTGCCCTTCTTCTTGCCTCTCTGCTGCCCGGACTGCTGGTGCTGCTGGTTGCGTGAGCCCATTGCCATGAAAGCAACTTCACTGCTGCTGCTGCCACCATTGAGCTTTGCGGCATTGCAACGCAGCTTTACTTGCACCACGTTCTTGTAGATGAAGTCGAGGTTAAGAGTTGGCTGGCACTGCAACGTCTCTTACTCCGTGTCATAACTCGTTGGGAGTCCCCTCAGCAAGAGAAGGACGAAGCGCGTGTCTTCCACAGGGTTGCCGGCTGTTTTCAACTGTTTCGCGAGCTCCTTTGCCCTGTCCAATTACGCCTCCATCCCTTCGCCACCCTTCATTTTCAACGCCATCATCTTCTCCTCCAAAAGCAAGAGGAATGCAGGATCCTTGCTATCATACTTCTTGCAAAACGTGAAGTTGGCACATCTTTCCAGCCTATCCAAGAGCTGGGCTGTTGTTACCACGCCTGTTATGGTCATTTTGAGCCTAGGTGATGGTCAGTGCTGCCCTTGAGTGGCGGCGCTACCCCTGTTTCTGCTGCTACGTCTGCCAGAAATCTGCTTGATAGCAAATGGACAGTAGAGGCCAGCAAACTCGAAATTTGAAAAACTCAGCCCACCACTGGAAAATTCAGCTCAAAACCTTTCAGATCGACCAATAAAACAGGGTCATTAGCAGGGGATTTTCAGAGATATGCCCTTTTCAAAACAGAGTATGCTTCTGCTCCTATTCCTGCTCATACCAGCCAGCTTGTATACAATATTTCTCCCAAACGAACCAATGGAATGCAAATATTTTTGCACCAAGGGAAAGCTTAGGAGAAATGATTTGATTCGTATGTGCTATGTTTTAAATTTGACAAAGAAACGAGAGAGTTACCCCCCTGATTTTTGAATTCGTATTTGTATTTTGAAATCTAGTTGAAATCCGTTGAAATTCTAGCTCGATGAATTTAGGAAGCCACATAAATAATTCAATTCAATGTTCCCTCATACATTCTCTCATTGGTTTACATAACATTAGTTCATACATGTAGATAATAGGATGCACACACAAGTGACATTAATCTACATAGCTTGGGAAGCATATGCATCATTGATCAACAAAGAAGAGCATGTCATCCACAAGACCTTGAACATGACTTTGTTGAATGCAAGGGTCACAAAATCCACTTATTCGATCAAATTGGATCACCTAAATAACTCATACCCAAAAAACCTAGTTGAAATCAAGGATCACATAATTCATCAAATCTCAATCGTTGAATTCAAAGATCAAGGGGGTATGGTCATCACAAGGTGACAGTCTTACTCAGATAGAAGAGTGCAGCCCTGGCTGACCCTGTTTTGAGCATAACACTCAATCTGATTGTTGGATCTTCGCGATCTTGGGCTCGTTGGAAAGCTTGTGTCTTGAACGTTGCGATAAAGTGGTCCATTGTCAAATTTGGTGATGATTTCATCCCAACTTGTCACTCTCAAAGTGACGTTATGTATTGGCTGAAAGTGGCGGAACTTGGCTCTCATACCAAGTGTTGCAACTGGAGGAGAGAGGGAGCCTTGGAGCACCGAGCATATGGGACTGGAACGGCATCACTTGTGCTGAAGAATGCTTCTTTAATCACTCAAAATGATCGAGTACATATAGAGCTAGAGCTTGGGCAAGTCAGCCCTCTCACAAGCCACACCACTTAGCCATGGAAGCTAAGGCTCACACACTAGAGTCCATAATCTCACATAAGAGAGGAAATCAGCCTGGCAATCAGGCTAACCACTAACACACGACCTAGAGAGATAGAAAATGCTCTCATGGCACACTCCTAGTGGTTACATAATCCACAATCCCATGGAGAATCGCCATGTGTCCATGGCTAGCACACAAGGATCTCACCTCACCTAAAAAGTAAGGAGAGGTACATTTTTCCTAGTCAGAACACTCTGACAAGGCAACCCAAGAATCTAGGACCATTTGGGATATTTCTCCCATCAGGTCTTGACCCTGGACCTTTTGCCTTTTTCTTTTCTTAGGCTAAGGCATGGAGCCAACGCCCATGGTCACTAGTACATCGGTGGTCGATGACCCCAGAAACTTTGAAAATTCATATCTCCCAATCAGATCGTTGGATCGGCCTCAACCTTGGACCGCATACATTTTGCCACCTGATCTTTCCACTGATGCTTTTGGATCAACGATCGGAGCAGGGATTTGTTAGTTTCCTGGAACTTGCTCTTCTGGACCTGAAATTCAGCCGGATGGCTCCTTCCCCAACACCAATACTCGGAATCACAGCCAGGTTCTGCAACTTTCAGGCAACACAAGCCGCTACTTTGAGAATGACGGGTCAGGATGAAACGTTCACCAAATTTGACGATCGACAACTTGATCTTCAAGATGAAGGGAGAAGCCGACATCTGTGAGCTAGAGTAGGAGTAGTAGCATACCCTGTTTTCCAAAAGGCATATCTCTGAAAATCGCTTTTTGATGATCCTATTTTATGGGTCAATCTAAAAGGTTTTGAGCTGAATTTTCTAGTGGTGGCCTTAGTTTTTCCAGATTCCCAATGTACTGGGCTTTACAGTCCGTTTTCTTTTAGACAGATTTCTGGCATAAGCAGTAGGAGAAACAGGGATAGCGCCCCCACTCAACGGCAGCAAAGAGCATCACCAAAGCTAAAAATGGCAGCACAAGGTGTGGTATGAGCAGCCTCGCCCTTGGAGAGGCTGGAAAACGCACAAAGTTTATGTTTTGGAAGATCCGTACCTACCTCTTTTTGGAGGAGAGGGATTTCTGAGAGGTGGTGAGCGGCGAAGAGCGCGTTTTGCCTCCACAAGCAAAAGGTATCTATAGCTCCAGTAGCGGCATATGTGGAGTGGAAGAAGGACAGGCAGGCGTACAGGCTGTTTGTCAACACCATCTCCAACCCACATTCTCAGTTTGTGAGTGAATAGGCTACTCCAAAAGAGGGGTGGGACACGTTGTGCAAGTACTATGAGAGCAAGGATCCTACATTCTTCGTGCTTTTGGAGGAGAAGATGATGGTGTTGAAAATCCAAGGTGGTGAAGGGATGGAGGCATACCTGGACTGGGTAAAGGAGCTGGTGAAGCAACTGAAAGCGGTCGGTAACCCTATAGAAGACAAGCGCTTCTTCTTCCTCTTGCTGAGAGAACTCAAAATGAGCTCTGATACAATGCGAGAGACATTGGACTGCCAGTCGACTCTCGACTTGGACTTCATTTGCACGTACTTGGTGCAAGTAGAACCGCGTCCCTATGTAGCAAAGCGTACTGGCGGCAGTAGCAGCAGTGAAGCAGCTTTCATGGCCATGGGCTCACAAAACCAGTAGCAGTAGCAGTCTGGGCAGCAGAGGGGCAAGAAGAAGGGCAAGTGCCACTATTACCAGAAAGAGAGGTAACACAAGAAAGAGTGCTTCAAGTTCAAGAGAGACGAGATCGAGCAGTAACAACAGCGGGAAAATCAGCAATCTCCACAGCAACAACAGCAGCAGTCACAACAACGTCAGTGGTTGCAGGAGTAGCAGCAAAACCAGACCGGCGTGAGCAATTTTGGGAACATGAACATGACCAAGGAGGTGCGAGACCGCCTCTTTATGGCAAAGTGATATATGTCGCAGAAGGAGAAGGCGGATCTAGCATGGTTGAAGGACTCCAGGTGTTCAAAGAGCTTACTGCACCACAAGGAGTGGTTTACGCAGCTGCTCTCCATTCCCTCCTGTCCAAATGCTTTGGGTGATGATTGGGTGGTGTATGCTGAGGGGATTAGGATTTTGGAGATGTGATTGGAGACCCCGCATGGCATTGAAGTGGGAGTGTTTCATGGCGTGTTGTATGTACCTGATGCTGCATTCTGTGACCACAAGGGGGATAGGAAGGTTCTAAGAGACATCTTAAAACATTCCAAGGTCCTTCCAGGTGGCTGGTGCCACTTGGCGATCATAGGAGGCGCTATGTATGCAGGGGGGATGACGCATTCGAGATTGCCCTCAAAGTGGCTCATCCAAGGAGCCACTATGCGCCTATGCTATACGCTGGCTCCAGGACTAATCAAAATATCAGCCATGGACAAGGAGCATATGAGGTCACCACGTATAACCTTGTCTCAATGTCCTCTCTTTCCAACACAGGACTGCGAGTCGTCTTTGACGACGACTATGGCTACATCGCAGACAAGGAAAATGGTGCCGAATTGGCCAGGTTGGTGAAGGAAGGCGACATGTAGCGCCTATTGGGGACAACCAAGATGCGGCGCGAACAGAGTCTTGCAACAGTGGTATAGGGAACAGATCGCAAAATCTGGCAAGCGCGCTGTGGTGACATCGGCATGCGTGCCTTGAAGCAACTTCAAATGAAACAGATGGTGCGTGACTTGTCCACCATCTCTAACTTTGAGCAACAGTTATGTATCGGCTATTTGGAGATTAAGCAGCATAGCGAGACGTTCTCGGGAGCAGGGGAATGCACGAAGCAGGTGTTGGAGCTAGTCAAAACAGAGTTGTGTGGCCCAAACCGAAATCTTCGTAGGCTCTAGGTTTTTTCTCACCTTCATTGATGATTTCAGCCGTTACACTGCTGTGTACTTCCTTTCCTTCAAGGACCACTGCTTAGACAGATTCAAGGAGTTCAAGACCATGGTGGAGAATTGTGGTGAGTACGAGGCTTGCAAAGGGTGGTTGAGCCAACACAGCATCAACCACCAGACCATCACGCCTTATACCCCCCAGAGCAATGGCGTTGCCGAGTGGATGAACCAGACTATCCTCGGCATGGCTTCAAACATGCTTGCTCTTTGACGCCAAACTCCCACCTCGCTTCTGGACTGAAGCTGCAAGAACTGCTTGCTACCTTGTGAATCTCACTCTGGTAGCCACACTTTGAAGGCATGGTAAAAAGCAACAAGAGAAGCACCTCAAGATGCCACAAGAGGCTTGGTCAGGGAAGAAGCAAGATGCCTCACACTTGAGGGTCTTTCCCTCTACTGCCTGGGCAAAGGTCCAAGTAGGAGAAGGAAGTGGCAAGCTGGATGCACCTGCTCCTAAGTGTGTAATGATCGGATACGACACCGTAGACAAGGCATACAGGCTGTGAGACCAAGCGGCCGGAAAGCTCATTAGGAGTCGAGATGCCGCGTTTGATGAAAGGACGCTCGGCATGGAAGAGTCGCTGGACCCTCTTCGTGCTCCCAAATCAAGAGAGTGGGTTGTGTTGCTTGAGTCAGGTGATCAGGCACCAGAAAAATGGTAGATGGTGTTAGTGAAGGAAGGTTCTACAGGGAGAGTGGTTGTGCAGGCTGACACGGCGGCAAACTCTGACACTAAGTCTCTTTCGTCCGAGGCCTCTGAGTCAAACTTTGACGCCGGTGGCTCTTCTTCAAACAACGGATCACTGGCAGCGCAAGAGCAACCGAAACAACTAAGCCCTGAAGTACTATCAGCAACACTCCGGTGTAGTACGCGCTTGAAGAAACCCCCGCCCAAAGTCCAATACAGAGAGTGCGGAATGGACCGGACTCAGTTGGTCATGCTGGGCTCAAGGAGAGCCTGTGACTGTAACGGAGGCTATGAACATGCCAGATGCGGCAAAGTGGAAGGAGGTAGTGGAGCCAATTTGAAGAGAACGGAACATGGGTTCTGGTGGACAGACCCCCAAACGTGCACATGGTGGGGTCAAAGTGGGTACTACAGAAAACGTTCAAGCAGGATGGTACTATCGACAAGTACAAGGCAAGAGTTGTAGCGAAGGGGTTTTCCCAGCGTGCAGGCTCAGAGTACGAGGAGACTTTTGCCCGTGTCATCACGTTTGCCTCCATCAGATCCATGTTGGATATCGCTGCTACAAAAGATCTGGTGGTCCTACAGATGGATGTCAAAACAGCTTTCTTGTACGGGAAGCTAGACAAAGAAGTTTTGATGGAAGTGCCCGAGGGAGTGAAAGCTCCACAAGACAAGGTTTGCAAACTGGTCAATGCACTCTACGGGCTGAAACAAGCCCCAAGGATGTGCTACAAGGAGATGGACGGCTTCATGGCCGGGCTCATCTTCACGTAGTGCCAGAATGACCCTAGTATTTATGTGCGCAAGGATGAGTAAGGCTTGATGCTTATTGCACTAGAGATGGATGACCCGATCATTTGCTCGTCATCAGTCGAGCTGATGAACAAGCTCAAGACAGATCTCAGCAACCGGTTCAAGATGAAGGACATGGGCCCGCTCGAGTTCTACCTTGGGATAGCCGTCCACCGCAATCAAGCAGCATGCACCATCCAGCTAAACCAGACCAAGTACATCATGGAGGTCGTCAAGCGCTACGACATGGAGGAGAGCAAGCCCATCGGCACACCCTTCACAACAAACATCAAGCTCTTCTCCTCCATGAGCCCCAGCACAGAAGCGAAACGGCGTGAGATGGAGAACATTCCCTACCAGTCTGCTGTTGGAAGCCTCATGTATGCCATGGTAAGAACACGCCCTGACAAGTGAGCAGGAATGTGGCCAATCCGAGGCCAGAGCACTGGCAAGCAGTCAAGCGCATCATGCGCTATCTACAGAAGACCCGATACATGAGACTCCAGTTTTGAGGCCAAGAAGGATCTAACCCGTTCCGGCTGGTGTGCTACATAGACGTCGACTGGGGAGGAAGAATCGATGACAGAAAGTCCAACTCGGGCTTTGTGTGCCTCTTGAATGTTGGTGCAATCGCTTA
This sequence comes from Penium margaritaceum, assembly GCA_023375785.1. Taxonomy (NCBI): domain Eukaryota; kingdom Viridiplantae; phylum Streptophyta; class Zygnematophyceae; order Desmidiales; family Peniaceae; genus Penium; species Penium margaritaceum. The sequence continues at coordinate 185,325 of SZWC01001057.1, read as the reverse complement.
GACAAGCAAAAAGCAAAACTGTGTCTCCCTCTCTAGCATTGAGGCAGAGTACATCGCTTTGTCATAAGCATGCAAGGAGACACAGTGGCTACGTAGTTTGCTTGCCGAGATGAAAGTGCCACAAATGGAGGTAACAGAGGTCCGCATCGAAAACAAGGGTGCCGTGAAAATGGCACAGGATAGTGTCATCTCCCAATGGACGAAGCACATTGACATCAGGTACCACTACTCATGCGACCTGGTCACAAACGAGATCGTGGACCTGGACTACAAGGAGACCAGGAAGATGATTGCAGATTGCATGACAAAGGCGTTGGACAGCGAATTGCATTCTGCAGGTACTCGAGGCATCGGTATCGTCAACGTAGTGGACAAAGACTGAGCCAAGACTACTGGAAAGAGGAGAGATCTCACAGCCAATGGACAGAGGTGCAAGGGAGAGTTTGTTGACGTGATATGCTCCTTGTCCATGCCTTATACTTGGACAGGCACAGGATGGACTAGGCATGCATTGCTCCCTTGGAGTCAGTCCCTTAAGTCTGGTCCAGATAGACAAGGCATGAAGTACTCCTTTGGAGCAAGTCCCCTAGGTCTTATCTGGATAGTATAGCCAGCAAATACTACCAAGGATAACTCCTTGTGGCTTAAACGTTCCAGAGTAAGCCTCTAGAGCGAGAGGTCACTGGGTCAAATTCCAACCGCGTGACTAATTTTCTTTGTGACCAAAATGGGGACAGGAAGGTTCTAAGAGAAATCTTAGAACATTCCAAGGTCCTTCTTAGTGGTTCGCGCCACTTGGTGGTCAGAAGGAGCGCCATGTCGGCAGGGAAGATGATGCAATCCTGATTACCCCCAAAGTGGCTCATCCAAGGACCCACTACGGCGTAGGCTAGAGGCTTGCTGTAGGACTATAAGAACCTGTGTGTTGCCTATCATTGAGTACAGTTCTTACCTTTGAGAGTCCTCACACAGTTGTCCACCAGAGGCAGATACTCAAGAAGCATTGGTTGGTCTAAGCCTTGGGGATTCGCTCCTCACGCGAAAGAAACCAGGTACTGAAAACACACTGTAAGGAAGTGATTCCTATGAACTGCTCAGTGTGGAACCTTGGCTCTGAGGATGATATCATCTCTTGGTTGCAATACCAAGAGCGTTCAGCGGGAACGATTGGGTCAGCACCCATTTTAAAGACAGTCGACGTATGCAAGTTGACACGCAGTACTACTAGCATAACTGCTCCTACTGATGGTGGTTGTATCTTCTTCCTTTGCTTCTGCCGATGAAGCCGCTGTATCTCCTACATCAGACATGGGAGAATAGAGTGTTTCTTTCGCTATCACAGTGGAGAAAATATTAGGAGAGACTGGGTAAGGAAGGATATCTGCTCCCATTGCCTCGTTAGCAGCTGCTTCTACTGCCTCTTCACAGAGAATGTTCGTGCCGATGACGTTGCTCTCGTTGAAGACGACATCCGTGGAGATGATGAAATTGCCTGTATCCCTCTTGTAGAGGCGATATGTCTTTCTTGCCACGTCCTAGCCAATCATTAGCATGTGCGCGCTCTTTGCGTCCCACTTTTGCCGCTTCTCCTTTGGCACGTGCATGTGCGCCAATCTGCCAAATGCGCGAAGATGACCCACGCTCGGCTTCTTGCCAAACCATGCCTCGTACGACGTCATCTGCTCTCTGGCCTTAATTGGACTGCGGTTCTTGATGTACTTTGCAGTGCTCACTGCTTCCGTCCATGAGTCGTAGGTGAGCCGAGACGCGTGCAGCATGGAGCACACCGACTCAATGATGGTACGGTTGGCGTGTTCTTCTATGTCGTTCTGCTGCGGCAAGTATGGCGTGATACGCTGCGCTTTGATGCCTACTACTCCGAGGTAGTCCGTGAACTCCTTGCTTAGGTACTCTCCACCGCGGTCGCTGCGCAGCGCCTTGATTTTCCTGCCAATCTGATTCTCTACTATGGTCTTGAACTCCTTGAACTTGTCAAAGCACTGGTCCTTGGAGGAAAGGAAGTACACAGTAGTGTAACGACTGTAATCATCAATGAAGGTGAGATAGTACCTAGAGCGTACGAAGATCTCGGTTTGCATCGGGCCACACAACTCTGTTTGGACCAGCTCCAGCACTTCCTTCGTGCGCTCCACTGCTCCCGATAATGCCTCACTATGCTACTTAACCTCCAAACAGCCGATACATAACTACTGCTCAAAGTTGGAGATTCTGGGCAAGTCACCCACCATCTGCTTTGTTTGAAGTTGCTTCAAGGCGCGCATGCCGATATCCCCATAGCGCGCATGCCAGATTTTGTTATCTGTCACCTGTACCACTGGTGCAAGACTCTCTTCGCACGGGATCTTGGTCGTTCCCAACAGGCGCTACATGTCGCCTTCCTTCACCAACCTGGCCAATTCCTCTCCATTTTCCTTGTCGAGGATGTAACCATTGTCGTCCGCAAAGACGACTCGCAGTCTTGTGTGGGTGAGAGAGGACACTGAGAGAAGGTTGAACGTTGTGACCTCATATGCTCCTTGTCCATGGCTGATATTTGGATTAGTCCTAGAACCAGCCTCTAGCCTAGGTGCGTAGTGGCTCCTTGGATAAGCCACTTTGAGGGAAATCTGGAATGCGTTATCCCCCTTGCCTACATAGTGCTCCCTATGATCCCCAAGTGCCACCAGGAAGGACCTTGGAATGTTCTAAGATGTCTCTTACAACCTTCCTATCCCCCTTTTTGTCACAGAATGCAGCATCAGGTACATACAGCACGCCATGAAACACTTCCACTTCAATGATGCGCGGGGTCTCCAACTACATCTCCATAATCCTAACCCCCTCAGCATACACAACCCAATCATCACCCAAAGCAATCGGACAGTGGGGAATGGAGAGCAGCTACGTAAACTACTCCTTGTGGTGCGTCAAGCTCTTGGAATACCCGGAGTCCTTGAACCATGCTAGATCCGCCTTCTCCTTTTGCAACTGCTGCTGTTGTTACTCTGGAGATTGCTGCTTTTGCTGGTGTTGCTACTGCTCCTTCTGGTCCCTCTTGAACTTGAAGCACTCTTTCTTGTGGTACCCCTCTTTCTGGCAATACTGGCACTTGCCCTTCTTCTTCTCCCTCTTCTACCCGGAGTGGTACGGCTGCGAGTTTCGTGAACCCATGGCCATGAAAGCTACTTCACTGCTACTACTACCGCCAGTGCACTTTGCTGCATTGCGACGCGGTTCTACGTGCACCAAGGACGTGTAGATGAAGTCCAGTTCGAAAGTCGGCTGGCACTCCAACGTCTCTCGCACCGTGTCATAGCTTGTTAGGAGTTCCCTCAAATCGGCGGCGGAGCGCACTTGTCGTCGCTCACCACCTCCCACAAATCCCTCTCCTCCAAAAAGAGGTGCGAATAGATCTTTGAACATGTGAAGTTTGTGCATTTTTTGAGCGCCTCATACCACGCCTACTGTTGCGATTTTTAGCTTTGGTGATGCTCAGCGCTGCCCTTTAGTGGCGATGCTATCCCTGCTTCTCCTGCTGCTTGTGCCAGAAATTTGTCTTACAGAAAACGGACTGTAAAGGCCAGTAGACTGGGAATTTGGAAAAACTAAGGCCACCACTTGAAAATGCAGCTCAAAACGTTTCAGATTGACCTATAAAAAAGGGTGATGAAGAAGGGATTTCCAGAGATATGCCTTTTTCAAAACCGGGTATGCTACTACTCCTACTCCAGTTCATACTCGTCAGCTTCTCTCTTGAACTTGAAGATCCAGCTGTCGATCATCAAATTTGGTGAACGTTTCACCCTAACCTATCACTCTCAAAGTGACGGCCTGTGCTACCTGAAAGTTGCAGAACCTGCCTCTCATACCAAGTGTAAGAACTAGAGGAGAGAGGGAGCCTTGGAGGAGCAAACATGTGGGACTAGAAGGGCATCAGTAATGCTGAAGAATGGTTATTGAATCACTCAAAATGATTGAGTACATATACAGCTAGACCTTGGTCATGTAAGCCCTCTGACAAGCCACACCACTTAGCCATGGAGGCTAAGGCTCGCACACTAGAATCCATTATCTCAACAAGAGAGGAAATCAGCCTAGCAATCAGGCTGACCACTCACACACAACCTAGAGAGCTAGAAAATGCTTTTATGGCATACTCCTAGTGGTCACATAACCCACAATACATGGAGAATCGCCAAGTGTCCATGGCTAGCACACAAGGATCTCACCTCACCTAAAAAGTAAGGAGAGACATCTTTTTCCTAGTCAGTATTCTCGAGAAGGCAACCCAAGTATCGAGGACCTTTTTGGATAGTTCTCCCATCAGGTCTTGACCCAGGACCTCTTGCCCTTTTCTTTTCTCACGCTAAGGCATGGAGCCATCGCCCATGGTCACCCAGATATCGGCGGTCGATGATCCCAAAAACATTGAAAATTCATGTTTCCCAATCTGACCCTTGGATGGGCTTGAAACTTGAACCGTAAACATTTTGCCACCTGAATCCGACTTCTTCCAAATGAAGAAGTCGGATTGACAATTGAACTAGGCATCTGGTAGTTTTCAGAATTTGCTCCTGTGGAACTGAAACTCAACCGGATGGCTCCTTTCCCAACACAAGCCTTACTCATCCTTCGCACATACATACTAAAGTCATTTTGCCAGTGCGTGAAGGTGAGCCTGGCCATGAAGCCGTCCATCTCCTTGTACCACATCCTTGGGACTTGTTTGCAAACCTTACCCTCTAGAGTTTTCACTCCCTCGGGTACTTCCATCAGCGCTTCTTTGTCTAGCTTCCCATAGGAGAAAGCTGTCTTGACATCCATCCGGTCGACCTCTAGATCTTTTGCAGCAGTGATGTCCAACATGGATCTGATGGAGGCATAGGTGACAACAGGCTCAAAGGTCTCTTCGTACTCTAAGCCTCTACGCTAGGAAAACCCCTTGGCCAATACTCTTGCATGGTACTTGTCGATAGTACCATCGTGCTTGAACTTTTTCTGGAGTACCCACTTTGACCGCACCACGTGCACGTTTGCGGACATGTCCACCACAACCCATGTTGCATTCTCTTCAATGGATGCGAGTGCGCTATCCACTGCCTCCTTCTACTTGGCTACATCTAGCATGTTCATAGCCTTCGTTATACTCACTAGCTCTCCCTGAGCCAAATATGACCAACTGAGTCCAGTCCATTATGCACTGTAAGCATCGTACCTAGGCGGTAGTTTCTTCTGGCGCGTACTACGCCGGACTACTGCTGGTGGTGCTTCAAGGTTTAGTTGCTTCTATTGCTCCTACGCTGCCAGTGATCCACTGTGTGAGGAAGAGGCACCGGTCTCAGAGTTTGACTCAGAGGCCTCGGACCACTTAGACTCAGTGTCAGAGTCTGTCGCTGTATCAACCGCACAGCCACTCTCCCTGTAGTACCATCGTTCACTAGCACCATCTGCCAGTTTTCTGGTGCCTGATCACCTAACTCAAGCAACACAACCCACTATCCTAATTTTGGAGCATGGACAGGGTCTAGTGACTCTCCCTTACCGAGCTTCTTTTCATCAAATTCGACATCTCGACTCCTGATGAGCTTTCCAGCCACTTGGTCCTAGAACCTGTACGCCTTCTGTGAAGTGTTGTATCCGAACATTTCACATTTACAAGTGCATGCATTCAGCTTGCCATTTCTTTCTCTTGTTTGGACCTTTACCCAGGCAATACAGCAAACGACCTCCAAGTGTGAGGCATCTAGCTTTTTCCCTGATCAAGTCTCCTATGGCATCCTGAGCTGCTTCTCTTGCTGCTTCTTACCACGCCTTCCAAGCGCGGCAACCGGAGTGAGATTCACAAGGTATGAAGAAGTTGTTGCAGCTTCAGCCCAGAAGCAAGGTGGGAGTTTGGCGTCAAAGAGCATGCTTCATCTCATGCCGAGGATAGTCTGGTTCATCCGCTTAGCAATGCCATTACTCTGGGGGATGTAAGGCTTGGTGGTCTGGTGATTGATGCCGTGTTGGCTCAAGCAGCCATTGCACGCTTCGTACTCACCACCATTGTCTGTGCGTAGTACCTTGCCCTTCTTGCTTATCTACCGCTCTATCATCGCAATTAACTCTTGCAACTTCTCCTTAGCCTCTCCTTTTATCTTAAGGAAGTAGATCCACATCTTGCGACTGTTTTCATCGATGAAGTTGAAGAAATACTTGCTGCCGCCGTTTGCAAGAGTATGGAATGATCCATACACATCAGAGTGAATCAGATCCAAGATTGCTACTGCACGTTGCCCATTACGCTGAAAGGGATTTCCTTACCTTGCCTTGGAGGCACGCAACTTTTTACACTTTCCCTTATCCTTGGCCTCGCATCCCTCCGTCCCATGAACCACTTTGTGTTACTGCATAGCTTGCAGTATGCTGACGGCCACATGGCCAGACCGCCCGTGCCACACCTCAGCATCTGTGTTGGTGGAGTTGGCCACCATGGTGACGGCTTGTGGTGCAATATCAGCCTTTGGAGACTTGCGCTCTTCAACCACTGCATATCCCTCATTTGTACTCTCAAGGGGTTTGGTCAGTAGTACGTAGAACCCATCAACTCTTGGGACCTATGCGACAAGACTCTCCTTAGGATAGGAGATCCTGATGTCCTTGTTCTTGACAATGACGGCCTCCTCTTGTGTGAAGACGACCGTCATATGAAAGTCCACGATTTTGGACATTAACAAGAAGTTTGCCGTAAAAGACAACATGTAGACGAAGTTCTCCAGCTTTAATTCTTTTTCAGCACCGTTTTTTATAATGCTGATTAAACTATCTCCCTCGCTTTGCACATGGACAAGGCTCCCATTGGCACACCTGAAGCAACGTTGAGTGTCTCCAATGGAGATGAACCCATCCTTTTCCCTTGAAGAGTGGTGGTTTGTACCAGAGTTGAGTCCATAGGCTCCACGCTTGAGTAGTGTTGCTCCCTTGGTTACCGGCATGCCCTCAGCCATCATGTTCATCAACTCTTTATCCTTTCCTTTGCCCTCATATCTACCACCATGATTTTCGTCTTCCTTCTTGGGAGCCCTGTACTCCCGTGCCCAATGCCCAAACTTGCCACACTTATGGCAATTCCCAGGACGCTTTGAACTCTTTCCACCGCCACCATTGCCATTTCCTCCACCGCCACCGCTTCTAATGCTGCTCGGACCAAAAGAGGAATTGTTGCCACAACCACCGTACTCTGCATCATAGGATGAATTATTAGCCTCACTACCGCTGCGACGCATGGCCTCCTTGAGCACATACTTGGACATTGCCTCATACGTTAAATCCTCCTCCTTCCAACAGCCAAAGACGGTGATCAGAGTACCCCAGCTCTCAGGTAGTACCATGAGGATGATCATGGCCTGCATGTTGGTGTCGACTTCCCAGTTCATTTGGGTCACTTGCTGCAGTACTCCTTCAAACTGCAACGGGAAGTCCGGAATGGACTCTCCCTCGCTCACCCTCATTGAAATCAGCTTTTGTAGGATGAAGAGGTAATTTGCGAGAGACGTTGATTTGTATACATGTGCAAGCTTCTCATAAGCCTTCGATACGTGTGTGATACCTTGGAGGTGGACATGCTGTGACTCATGTACTGATGTCAGAAGAATCGCAAGCGCCATGTCAGTTTTGACACTCCAGGGTTCATATCCAGGATCTGTTTTTAGAGGTTTAACCTTTTCTCGAAGGAACATCTTCATGTAGCCACGCACCCTCATGACAATCTCAAATTGCCATCTCCAGAAGGGAAAACCAAACCCTCTGTACTTTGACATCCCATCATTGACCTGCTTGAGAGTGAGCGCCGTGGGTGTAGTCATACTACTTCTCAGCTTCGCTGAGGCCGATACATGCTGATATGAGTTGTTCTTATCTACCGGTTTAGAAGGTACAGATCCGTCACTTACCCCTTACCCACTGATCACTTACAAACAGAGAAGAATGCACACTAGCGAACCGAAGGTCATGCCTCCTAGGGCAGAGCTTATCCTGGTTAGGATTCAAGGGTCGTACCTCGAAGGGCAGCGTTTATCCTTGGCCCTTGTTTGCTTACTGCCAGCACCTAGTATTGGAGCTGATGGAGAAGATGGAGCTGATGGAGTTGATGGAGCTGATGCGTGCTACAAGACATGAAGGACGAGAGAGTGCGGAGGAGTGAACTCCTGGGGTTTAGACCAACGAATGCTTCTTAAGTGTCTGCCTCTGGTGGTCAACTCTGTGAGGAGTCTCAAAGGTAAGAAGTGTACTCAATGACAGGCCACTGACAAGTTCTTATAGTCCTAGAGCCAGCCTCAAGCCTAGGCATGCAGTGGCTCCTAGGATGAGCCAATTTGGGGACAATCTAGATTGCGTCATCCCCCCTGCCTACATGGTGCTCCCTGTGACTGCCTAGTGGCACCAGCCACCAAGAAGGTCCTTGGAATGTTCTAAGATATCTCTTAGAACCTTCCTGTCCCCCCTTTGGTCACAAAGAAAATTAGTCACCGGGCTGGGATTGGACCCGGTGACCTCTCGCTCCGGAGACTAACTTTGGAACGTCTAAGCCACAAAGAGTTGTCCTAGGTAGTGTTTACTGGCTATGCTATCCAGATAAGACCAAGGGGACTTGCTCCAATAGAGGAGTGCATGCCTTGTTTATCTGGACCAGACTTAGGGGACCTACTCCAAGGAAGCAGTACATGCCTAGTCCATTCTGTACCAGTCCAAATGTCAGCCATGGACAAGGAGCATATCAGGTCAACAGGGTAGGGCAGAAATCTTCACCAAATTTGACAATCGACCAATGGATTTTCAAGTTCAACTTGTGCTCAAACGAGGTCGGCAAGGGCTACTCTTCTCTGTGAGTAAGAATGTCACCTTGTGATGACCATAACGCTCTCATTTCTTTGTTAAATTGTAAAAGTAGCACATGTGGATTGAAGTGTTTTCCTAAGCTTTTCATTGGTGCAAATATATTTGCAGTTTATCACTACATTTGGGAGAAATGTCGTTTACAAGCTTGTTGGTGTGAGCTCGAGTAGGAGCAGCAGCATACTCTGTTTTCAAAAACAGGGTATGCTGTTGCTCCTACTCCATATCTAAGAATCCCCTATTGATGACCCTGTTTTATGGGTTGATCTGAAAGGTTTTGAGCTGAATGTTCCAGTGGTAGGCTTAGTTTTTACAAATTCCCAATTTGCTTACCTCTATAGTCCATTTTCTGTCACACAAATTAAGAGCAGAAGCAGTAGCAGAAACAGGAATAGCGCCACCACTCAAGGGCAGTGGTGAGCATCAATAAAGCTCAAAATGGCAGCAACAAGCATGGTAACAGCACCCAGCCCTTGGAGATGTTGGTAGGATGCGCCAACTTCACGTTTGAGAAGATCCGTACCTACCTCTTTTTGGAGGAGAGGGGCTTGTGGAAGGTAGTGAGAGGCGACGAGCGCGCTCCGCCTCTACATGCAAAAGACATCACCGTAGCGGAGGTTGTGGTGGGAAAGACGTGGCAAAAAAGTTCAGCAGATACAAGTTCATCTACAACTATACCGGTGACGTATGAGAAATGGAAGAAGAAGGACAGGTAGGCCTACAGGTTGCTTGTCAACACCATCTCCAACCCACATCTTAAGTACGTGAGTGACATGGGTACTTGAAAAGAGGGGTGGGACACGTTGTGCATGAAGTATGAGAGCAAGGATCCTGCATTTCTCATGATTTTGGAGGGGAAGATGATGGCGTTTAAAATGCAGGATGGCGAAGGGATGGAGGCGTACTTGGACAGGGCAAAGGAGCTGGTGAAGTAGTTGAAAGCGGTTGGCAACTCTTTGGAAGATATGTGCTTTATCCTCCTCTTACTGAGCGGACTCTCAAAGAGCTATGATACGGTGCTAGAGACGCTGGACTGCCAGCCGAGTCTCGACGGGGACTTCATCTGCACGCACCTGGTGCATGTAGAAGTGTGTCGCAATGCAGTAAAGTGCAATGGTAGCAGCAGCAGCAGTGAAGCGGCTTTCATGACCATGCGCTGACGGAACTAGCAGCAGCAGCAGTCTGCCTAGTAGAGAAGCAAGAAGAAGGGCAAGTGCCAATATTGCCAAAAAGAGGGGCACAACAAGAAGAGTACTTCAAGTTCAAGAGGGACCAGAAGGAGCGGTAGCAATAGCAGACGCAGCAATCTCCATAGCAACAGCAACAGTAGTCACAGCAACGTCAGCAATTGTAGCGGCAGAATCAGACCGGCGTGTACCATTTTGGCAACATGAAAGTGGCCTAGGAGGTACGCGACCCCCTTTTCATGGCGAAGTCTAATGTGTCGCAGCAGGAAAAGACCGATATGGCGTGGTACAAGGACTCACGGTGCACCGTGACTCTGACGCACCACGAGGAGTGGTTTACGTAGCTCCTCTCCATTCCGTCCCAACCGATTGCTTTGGGTGATTATTGGATGGTGTATGCTGAGGGGATTGGGATTGTGAACATGTCGTTGGAGACCCCGCATGGCATGGACGTGAGAGTGTTCCATGGCGTGCTATACGTACCTAATGATGCCTTCAATCTTCTCTCAGTGTCCTCTTTCACCAACACAAGATTGCGAGTCATCTTTGGCGACGACTATGGCCACATCCTTGACAAGGAAACAGGACAAGACTTGGCTAGGTCTGTGAAGGAAGGCGATATGTACCGCGCGTTGGGAACGACCAAGATTCCGCACGAGTAGACTCTTGCAATAGTAGTACAGGCCACAGATGGCAAAATCAGGCATGCACACTACGACCACATCGGCATGCGCGTCTTGCAGCAACTTCAAACAAAGCAAATGGTGCGTGACTTGCGGACCATTTCTAACTTTGAGCAAGAGTTGTGCATCGGCTATTTGGAGGGAAAGCAACATCGTGCGCACAGAGGCAAGCTTGCCTCTGTGCGCACACTCCTCACTTATGCAGCAGCTAAGGACTTTGAGATTGACCACATGGATGTCAAGAGGGCATTCTTGAATGTTGACTTGGAGGAGGAAATCTACATGGAGCAGTCAGAGGGATTCGTTATGGACGGCCAGGAGTACTTGGTTTGCAAGCTGCAGAAGTCACTCTACGGCCTCAAGCAAGCGTCACATGCTTGGATCTAGAAATTGGATGTAGCGCAGTAAGGCATGGGGTTTGAGCGCGGTGAGTGCGACTACAACGTCTGTCGCTGGCAGCATGGTCATGAGGTTCTTATCATAATCGTTTATGTGGATGTCATACTCCTTTCCAACAGCATGTTTGCACAACAGGAGTTCAAGGAGGCCATGCGGGAACGCTTCCAGATGTCTGATCTCGGGGAGGCATCATACTTCCTCGGCATCGAGATCATGCGTGACCGCAAATCACACCCTCTCTCGCTGTACTAGAGCCGCTTTATCACGAATGTCTTGCAGCTGTTCGGCATGGCAGAGGCCAAACCCATCACTGAGTACTATAAGCCTGCACATGGCGCACACGGGATCTGAGCACCAGAAGGCAGTGAAGCGGATCTTCTGCTACCTTGCAGGAACCATCATCCTTGGCATCACCTACAATGGGAACGACAACAACATCATCGGCTACAAAGACGTAGATTGGGCTTCAAATCGTGTGGACCGCAAGTCCATCTCTGGACATGTGTCTCTCAAGATTGGTGGGGCCATCAGTAGGTGCAGCAAACGGGAGGTGGTCGTGGCCATCTCAAGCATGCAAGCTAAGTACGTCTTTCTCAGCTTTGGAGCCAAGGAAGTTTTGACCTGATATGCACCTTGTCCATGGCTGATATTTGGACAGGCACAGGATGGACTAGGCATACAGTGCTCCCTTGGAGTAAGTCACCTAAGTTTGGTCCAGATAGACAAGGCATGCACTGCTCCTTTGGAGTAAGTCCCCTTGGTCTAATCTGGATAGTATAGCCAGCAAACACAACCTAGGACAACTTGTCACTTACACGTTCCACAATTAGTCTTTGGAGCGAGAGGTCACTGGGTCAAATCCCAAGCCGGTGACTAATTCTCTTTGTGACCAAAAGGAGGATAAGAAGGTTCTAAGAGACATCTGAGAATATTCCAAGGTCCTTCCTGGTGGCTGGCACCACTTGGCGGTTACAGGAAGCGCCATGTAGGCAAGGGGGATGACACAATCCAGATTGCCCCCAAAGTGGCTCATCCAAGGAGCCACTGCACGCCTAGGCTAGAGGCTAGCTCTAGGACCATAAGAACTTGTCATTTGCCTATCATTGAGTACAGTTCTTACCTTTGAGACTCCTTCTGGAGTTCTCCAACGGAGGCGGACACTAAAGAGACACTGTTGGTCTAAACCCCAGGAGTTCACTTGTTGTATGAAAGTAACCAAAAGTCATTCCTATCAATGTGGGACCTTGGCTCTAAGGATGATATCATCTCTTGGTTGCAATACCAAAAGCGGTCGACGGGAACTTTTGTGTTGGAACCTGTTTTCTAGACCGTTGTCTTGGGTAGGTTAACAAAGGATTCTGGGCCTACACTGACTAGTGTTGGAAAAGGGACCATCCACCTCAGTTTCAAGTCCACAGGAGCAAGTTGTAGGAAACAACTAGATGCCTGCGCCGATCGTCAATCTAACCACACCATCGGAAAGATCAGGTGGCATAATGCCTGCGGTCCAAATTTGAGGCCGATGCAACGGTGGGATTGGGAGATATGAATTTTCGAAGTATGCGGGGTCATCGACCGCCGATATCAGGGTGACCATGGGCGATGGCTCCATGCCTTAGCCTGAGAAAAGAAAAAGGCAAGAGGTCCAGGGTCAAGACCTGATGGGAGAAATATCCAAAAAGGTCCTAGATTCTTGGGTTGCCTTGTCAGAGTGTGCTGACTAGGAAAAAGGTACCTCTTTTTACTTTTT
>SZWC01001057.1:102107-163506 GCA_023375785.1 Penium margaritaceum | reverse complement strand
CCGGCAGTGGCCTCCGCAGCTGCGGCGCGCTGCACTTGCTGCTGCATCCGCACCTGGGTCACGCTCTGCAACGCCTTGTCGAGGTCGTTGCATCGGCGGCTTGCCTCATGGGCGGCGAGGCGCTGCAGCTGGCGATCACGGTCAAGGTCCGTGATGCTCTGCCCGACGTGGGCCAGCAGGTTGGCGAACGCGAACTTGAGCTCTGATGTCGTCAGAGCATCGGCGATAGCCTCCAGGGCCTCGCGTTGTCCGTGCACCCTTACCCACTGCAAGAGGGTACGGTTCGCGTACACGCCTCCAAGGAGCCCCACCTTTCGGAGGAGACTGTCGTCGGCGACGACGCTCGAGTGGGCGCTGCCTTGCCCCATTGCGGCCGCATCGTAGGAAGGAGGGTCCGCCCCCATTCCTCCGAGTGGCGCCGTATCTCCACCACCGGTGGTGATCTTGAGTCGGCCTGCGGCCTCGGCAGCAAACTCCGCGAGCCTTCGACGGTCGTCGCGAATTGCCTTCGCGGCAACGTCATCCGGCTCGTTCTCGCGGGAACTTCCCGTGTGGCTGCTTTCAACGCCCTTGCTGCTTTCGGCAGTATCGCTGCCGTCGACAGCTTCAGGCGATGCGACGAGCGTCTTGCCCTTCTCGAGCAATCGGCTCGAGTTCGTCGCACGACGATGGCGATGGTCGCGATCCTCGTCGCCTTCGCCATCGTCGACGTCGTGCTCTTCGGCGGGGTCCTCCTCCGGAAGATCCTCCTCCATCGCGTCGTCCGTCGCATGGGGGTCGCCCATGTGCGCGTCGACGTGCTCGTCGAGCACCTTTGCGGCCTCCGCACGCTTCTCGGTGTCGCCGAGGTTGGCGTCGGTTGCCTTAGGCGGAATGGTTGCCCTTGGCGGCACGGTTGCCTTTGGGTTGGCAACCGTGCTCGCGGCGGCGGCTCCCAACACTTGGAGTCCGCCAAGGGATCGTGGTGACGCCGTCACCACCTTGCCCTTGTTGGTCTTAGACGGTCCGGCACTTGCCATCCCGTCGCTCGTGCAACTAGCACGCGAAGGTTGTTGTGAGGATCACCCCACAACGAGGAGGAATCGCCTCCTTAGACGTTGCTCTCACGATTGGTGAGGCAATTTCAATTTAAATACCTATTTTCCTAGGCCGCCACGTCGGCACAAGGTCGTGGATTTAGAAGCTAGTCCTCCTAGGCCGTGACTCACGGCACTTGGTAGTAACTAGGATCTAGGAAAACAGAAAATCAAAATACAAGGAAGAAACAAGACTTATGAGTACCGCACACAAAACTAAGACAAAGAACAAGAAGATAAGTACAAGGTCTAGACAAAACACTACTTGTCTTCTTGTCTTGTTGTCTTCTTGTCTTCCTTTGCCTCCTCTTGAGTCTTCTTTGCGCGTCTTGCGCCCCTTGGCGGCGTCCTCCTTGAGCCGGCGGCGTTGAGGAGCCGCCAAAAGTCCCCAAGTTGTCACCCTCCTTCTTTTTAGGGTGCTCTCAGGTCGTGAGAGCCCCTAAGCTTGGGGAGGGACGCTGTCCCAATTTTTTGGATGAAGGAGGTCGGAAGGAGCCTTGAAAATGNGGAGGATTTTGTGGTTTTAGAGGTGGGAACTCCCCAACCCGCCCCACAAAAATCCTCCTAGCCCCCTGGAACTGTGGAGATGCTGGAAGAAAGTGTCTCCACAAAGTAGAGCTTTTTTCAAGCTCTCTAACGCAACTTTCGGCGCTTCAATCCGTGAAGTGTGGATGTCGTAGTCCGTTCTGGCGTTTTGGCTGCTGCTTGTAGCTGCCGGCGGCGTTTTATCTATGTCGTAGCCGCCGTTTCCGTCGAACCCTTGGTCTCGAGGGTCGTCTCGCTCTGAGAACCACTGTAACAGGCGTGTCTCCAGCTCGTGCTCTGAAGTCGTCGTCGGAGTTCGCAGAATGGCGTTCTCAGTCCGCGTCAGGGGTTTACCCCCTTCGCAAGACTGAGGGGCAATCGTCATCAACGACCCAGAGCAGGGAGACTCGAATATTTCGAGTCTCCGGAGGCCCATTTCCGTTTTTACCTAACCCCTGGTTTTGGGACCCAAACCGGGGGTTTTTACCTCGAACTCGTGTGTTCGCACGAGTTATTCCGTTTGTTTTACGTCGAAGTTCGTCGTAAACGAACTTTGAGTTTTGTTTTGTCGTTCTGGCGCGAAATCGTCGCGTGCGAGGCACGCTCGCGATTTCGCGCCAGTAGATTTTGCCTCACCCTCGCTCCCCCTATCCCTCGTCCTCTCTTGCTCGTTTGCAAGGAGGGCGAGGGGGGGCGAGGGCACGAGGCCACGAGGCCTCGCCCTCGAGGCCCTCGTGGCCTCTTGGCCGCCGATCGAGCCACCAGCTCGATCGGCGGCCGATGGCTCGCCGGCGGGTGGCCGGCCGGCCACTTGACCGGCCGCCGGCCACCCAGCCGGTCGGCCGCCGGCCGGCCGGTAGCCAGCGGGTGGCTGGCCACCGGCCAGCCCTCGCGATAGCGAGGGGTGGCTAGGGTAAATGCCGCTATTGTCGAAAAGAGGGGCACTACAAGAAAGAGTGCTTCAAGTTGAAGAGGGACCCGAAAGCGCAGCAGCAACAGCAGCAAAAGCAGCAATCTCCATAGCAACAGCAGCAACAGTCACAACAACGTCAGCAGCAGCAGCAGCAGCAGAACGAGACCGGCGTGCGCCAGTTTGGCAACATGAACATGGCCAAGGAGGTACGCGACCGCCTCTTCATGACGAAGTGTGACATGTCGCAAAAGGAAAAAGCGGATCAGGCATGATACAAGGACTGTGGATGTACTAAGAGTCTGACGCACCACAAGGAGTGGTTCACGCAGCAACTCTCCATTCCCCCCCAACCGATAACTTTGGGTGATGATCAGGTGGTGTATGTAGAGGGGATTAGAATTGTAGAGATGTGGTTGGAGACCCAATGTGGTATTGAAGTGGCAGTGTTCCATGGCATATTGTATGTGCCTAGTGCTGCGTTCAACCTTCTTTCAGTGTCCTCTCTCACCAACACAGGACTGGGCGTCGTCTTTGATGACGACTTTGGCTACATCCTTGACAAGGAAACAGGAGAGGAGTTGGCCAGGTCGGTGAAGGAAGGTGACATATACCGCCTGTTGGGAGCGGCCAAGATCCCGCGTGAAAAGAGTCTTGCACTAGTGGTGCAGGCGAAAGATGGCGAAACCTGGCATGCGCGCTACGGCCACATCGGCATGCGCGTCTTGCAGCAACTTCAAACAAAGCATATGGTGTGTGACTTGTCTACCATCTCTAACTTTGAGCAGTAGTTGTGCATCGGTTGTTTGGAGGAGAAGTAGCATCGCGAGGCGTTCTCTGGAGTAGGGGAGCGTGCAAAGGAGATGCTGGAGCTGGTCCACATAGACTTGAGTCGCCTGATGCAGGCCCAGGGCTTTGGAGACTCTAGGTATTTTCTCACCTTCATTGATGATTTCAGCCGTTACACTGCTGTGTACTTCCTTTCCTGCAAGGACCAGTCTGGTGGGAAACCAGACTGGCAAGAAAATCAAGGCGCCTCACAACGACCGCGGTGGAGAGTACTTGAGCAAGGCGTTTTTGGACTACCTCGCAGCAGCAGGTATCAAGGCGCACCGTACCATGCCATACTCGCTGCAGCAGAATGGCGTAGCAGAATGCACCCGTACCATCGTTGAGTTAGCGCGCTCCATGCTGCACGTGGCTTGACTTACCTACAACTTTTGGGCCGGAGCAGTGAGCACTTTGGTGTGCATCAAGAATCACAGTCCAACCAAGGTCCTGAAGCACATGACGCCGCACGAGGAGTGATTCGGCAAGAAGCCAAGCGTGGGTCATCTTGGCAGCTTGGCGCACATGCACGTGCCAAAGGAGAAGCGGCAAAAGTAGGACGCAAAGAGCGCGAAGATGCTGATTATTGGCTACGACGTGGTAAGCAAGGCGTGTCGTCTCTACGAGAGGTATACTGCCCATATCATCATCTCCAGGGATGTCGTTTTCAACGAAAGCAACATCATCAGCACCAATATCATTTGCGAAGAGGTAGCAAAACCAGCAGCAGACGAGGTAGTGGGAGTAGATATCCTCCCTGACCCCGTCTCTCCTCATCCTACCTCTACTGTGACAGTGGGAGAACCAGTCTATTCTCCCATGTCTAATGCAGTAGGTACAGCAGCCTCATCGGCAAAAGTAGAGGAAGAAGATACACCACCATCAACAAGAGCAGTTGTACCATCAGGACCGTGCCAGCCGCTTGCTAACGCTCCAACACCAGGTGCGATACAAGCCTGGTGAGCTCGAGCATTTCTGGATGCTCCAAAAACCAGACCAGATGAACGTCACAGTTGCTGTAGACTCTAATGGGTCGACGTCGTACAACGAGGCCATGGTTGTACAAGATGCAGCAGATTGGGCACAAGCTATGTAGTGGGAGATACAGGCGCAGCTCGACAACGGTACGTGGGAGCTAAGTGAGCGTCCACCTGGACGTAAGGTGATCAAGTGCAACTGGGAGTTCAAGGAGAAGCGGGGAGCAGATGGCAACCAGGAAAAGTACAAGGCAAGGCTGGTTGCCAAGGGCTTCTCGCAGCAGGAGGGCATCGATTAAACAGAAACCTTTGCCTCTATTGTCAAGTTTGCCTGTGTGTGTACACTCCTTTCCTATGCAGCAGCAGAGGACTTTGAGGTCCACCACATAGACGTCAAGACGGCGTTCTTCAACGGTGACCTCGAGGAGGAGATTTACATGGAGCAGCCAGAGGGGTTTGTCATGGATGGCTAGGAACACCTGGTTTGCAAGCTGTAGAAGTCGCTGTACGGCCTCAAGCAAGCGTCGCGTACTTGGAACCAGAAGTTGGCTGCGGCGTTCTAATGCATGGGGTTCAAGCGTAGCGAGTGTGACAACAATGTCTATCGCTGGCAGCATGAGCATGAGGTTCTTATAATTATCGTGTATGTGGATGACATGCTCCTCCTTTCCAACAGCATGTCTGCATTATAAGAGTTCAAGGAAGTCATGCAGGAGCGCTTCTATATGTCTGATCTCGGAGAGGCATCATACATCCTCGGTATCCAGATCATGCATGACCGCAAACAACGCTCTCTCTCAGTACAACAGAGCCGCTACATCAAGGATGTCTTAAAGCAATTCGGTATGGCAAAGGCAAAACCTATCGGCATGCCGCTAGAGACGCGGCAGTACCTTGTGAACTTCAATGGAGAAGCAAATGCAGCTTAGCGGCAGAAGTACCAGAGCGCTATCGGCAGCCTCATGTACTTGATGGTTGCAACCAGGCCGGACCTCACACAGGCTGTTAGCGTTATGAGCCAGCACATGGCAAAGCCCGGACCTAAGTACTTGAAGGCAGTGAAGCGGATCTTCTGCTACCTTGCTGGAACCATCAACATCGGCATCACCTTCAACGGTAATGACAACAGAATCATCGACTACATAGACGCAGATTGGGCTTCAAACCCTGAGAACCGCAAGTCCATCTCTGGACATGTATTCATCATGAATGGTGGGATCATCAACTGGTGCGGCAAACGGCAGGTGGTCGTGGCCACCTCAAGCACGGAAGCTCAGTATGTCTCTCTCAACTTTGGAGCCAGGGATGCAGTTTGGCTTCATCGTCTCATGGCAGAGATGAGTGGGAGTGCAGCAGTTCAAGTTCCTGTGCGCGTCGACAATGAGAGCACAGTCGCACTCGCCAAGAATCCTAAGCACCATGTACGCACCAAGCACATTGACATCGCATGTCACTTCATCAGGCATATGGTGCTATCAAGCTGGAGTTTACTCCAACTAGCAAGGAGGTCGCTGATTTTTGCACCAAGTCAGTGACCTGTGAGAAGTAGCAGTTTTGCATGAAGGCATGTAAACGCAGTCCTCTCTGACTGTGGCAAAGTGGGAGATTGTTAGAAAAGGATCAATCCGGCTCAGTTTCAGGTCGCAGGAGGAAGTTCTAGGAAACTACCAGATGTATACTCTCATTGTCGATCCGATTTCACCATTGAAAAGATCAGGTGGCAAAATGCCTACGGTCTAAGTTTGAGGCTCATCCAACGGTGGGATCGGGAGATATGAATTTTCAAGGTTTCCGAGGTCATCGACCGCCGATGGTCGGTGGGTGACCATGGGCGATGGCTCCATGCCTTAGCCTGAGAAAAGAAAAAGGCAAGAGGTCCTGGGTCAAGACCTCATGGGAGAAATATCCAAAAAGGTCCTATGTTCTTGGGTTGCCTTGTCAAAGTGTGTTGACTAGGAAAAATGTACCTCTCTTTGCTTTTTAGGTGAGGTGAGATCCTTGTGTGCCAGCCATGGACACATGGCAATTCTGCATGGGATTGTGGGTTATGTGACCACTAGGATTGTGCGATGAGAGCATTTTCTAGCTCTCTAGGTCGTGTGTGAGTGTTCAGCCTGATTGCTAGGCTGATTTCCTCCCTTGTGTAAGATTATGGACTCTGGTGTGTGAGCTCTAGTCTCCATGGCTAAGTGGTGTGGCTTGTGAGAGGTTTGACTTGCCTAAGCTCTAGCTCTATATGTACTCCATCATTTTGAGTGACATAATAAACAATTCTTCAACAGAGAAGCAGAGTAGTAGTATGACGACACTTGTGACACTCACTCTCAAGGAGGTCAACAGTGGAATGTCGAAGTTCACACGGTTTGGTTTTTCCTTGTGGAAATTGCAATTTGAGATTGTTATGAGGTTGCGTGGCGACATGAAGATGTTCCTTGGAGAAGAGGTTCAACCCCTAAAAATAGGTCCTGGATATGAAACGTGGAGTGTCAAAAATGACATGGTGCTTGCGATTCTTGTGACATCAGTGCATGAGTCACAGCATGTCCACCTCCAAGGTCTCACACATGCACCAAAGGCTTATGAGAAGCTTGCACGTGTCACCAATCAACAGCTCTTGCCTCTTCATCCTTCAAAAGCTGATTTTGACGAGGGTGAGCGAGGGAGAGTCGATTCCAGACTTCCTTTTGCGGTTTGAAGGACTGCTAAAACAAGTGACCCAAAGGAACATGGAAATCGAGACCAGTATGCAGGCCATGATCCTCCTCATGGCGCTTTTTGAAAGTTGGGTTCCTCTGATCACTGTCTTTTGCAGTTTGAAGGAGGAGGATTTGACGTATGAGACAGTGTCCAAGTACGTGCGTAATGAGGCCATGCGTCGCAGCGGTAGTGAGGCTAACACTTCAGCCTATGCTGCACAGTACGGTAGTCATGGAAACAACTCCTCCTTTGGTCAGAGTAGCAGCAGAAGTAGTGGCAGTGGAGGAAAAGGCAATGGTGGCGGTGGAAAGAGTTCCAAGCGTCCTGGGAAGTGCCATAACTGTGGTAAGCCTTGGCATTGGGCACGGAGTGTAGGACTCCTAAGAAGGAAGACGGAGATCATGGTGGTTAATATGAGCGTAAAGGAAAGCGTAAGGAGTTGACAAACATGATGGCTTAGAGCGTGCCGTCAACCAAAGGAGCGACATTGCTCAATCGTGGAGCCTACAGGCTCAACTCTGGCACAAACCTCCACTCTTCAAGGGAGAAGGATGGGTTCATCTCCATTGGGGACACTGAATGTCGCTTTAGGTGTGCCAATGGCAGCCTTGTCCATGCACAAATCGAGGGAGATAAGTTGATCAGCATCAACGTGAACAGTGCTGAAAAAGACTTGAAGCTGGAGAACGTCGTCTAAATACCGTCTTTTGCAGCAAACCTCTTGTCAGTGTCCAAAATCACGGACCACGACATGACGGTTGTCTTCACGGAGGAGGAGGCCGTGATTGTCAAGTACAAGGACATCAAGATCTCCTATCCCAAGGAGAGTCTTGTCGCATAGGTCCCAAGAGTTGATGGGCTCTACGTGCTGCAGACCAAACCCGTTGAAACTACAAATGAGGGATATGTGGCGGTTGAAGAGCCCAAGTCTCCAAAGCCTGATGTTGCACCACAAGCCGTCACCATGGTGGTTAACTCCACCGAGAAAGATGTTGAGCTGTGGCACATGCGGGTTGGCCATGTGGCCGACGGCACACTATAAGCTATGCAACAGCACGAAGTGGTTCATGGGATGGAGGGATGCAAGGCCAAGGATGAGGGAAAGTGCCAAAAACTGTGTAAGCCATGCATCCAAGGCAGGGCAAAAAGAAAGTCCTTAGAGCGTAATGGGCAACGTGCGACAGCAACCTTTGACCTGATTCACTTGGACAAGTAGAAAGCAAGACTGTGTCCCTCTCTCCACCGCTAAGGCAGAGTACATCGCTCTGTCAGAAGCATGCAAGGAGACAAATTGGCTCCGCAGTTTGCTTGCCGAGATGAAAGTGCCACAAACAGAGGCAACAGAGGTCCGCACTGAAAATAAAGGCGCCATGAAAATGGCACAGGATGATGTTATCTCCCGGCGGATGAAGCACATTAAGATAAGGTACCACTACTCACGCAACCTGGTCGTAAAGGAGATCGTGGACTTGAAATATGTGGAGACCACGAAGATGCTCACAGATTGCATGACAAAGGATTTGGACAGAAAATTGCACTCTGCAGGTACTCCAGACATCAGTATGGTCAACGCAGTGGACGAAGACTGAGGCCAAGAGAGGGGTCACAGGGTCAAATCTCAACCCGGTCACTAGTTTTCTTTGTGACCAAAAGGGGGACAAGAAGGTTCTAAGAGACATTTTAGAACATTCCAAGGTCCTTCCTGGTGGTTGGCGCCACTTGGTGGTCACAAGGAGTGCCATGTAGGCAGGGGAGATGACGCAATCCAGATTGCCCTCAAAGTGGCTCATCCAAGGACCCACTGCGCGCCTAGGCAAAAGGCTCGCTGTAGGACTTTAAGAACCTGCCGGTTGCCTTTCATTGAGTACAATTCTTACCTTTGAGACTCCTTACAAAGTTGTCCACCAGAGGCAGAGACTAAAGAAGCATTGGTTGGTCTAAGTCCTAAGAGTTCGCTCCTCGCGCGAAAGTGACCAGGTGGTAAGGACATAGTGTAAAGAAGTGATTCCTATGAACTCCTTAGTGTGGAACCTTGGCTCTGAGGGTGATATCATCTCTTGGTTCCAATACCAAGAGCGATTGGCGAGAACCATTGGATCGGCACCCGTTTTCTAGATCGTCGCCTCAGGCAGGTTGACGCGCGGTGCTGCTAGCACAACTACTCCTACTGATGGTGGTGCATCTTCTTCCTCTGCTTCTGCCAATGAGGCCGTTGTATCCACTACATCAGACATGGGAGAATAGAGTGGTTCTCCCACTATCACAGTGGAGAAACGATTAGGAGAGAGTGGATAAGGAATGACATCTACTCCCATTGCCTCGTCAGCAGCTGCTTCTACTGCCTTTTCACAGATAAAGTTGGTATCAATGACATTGCTCTCGTTGAAGACAACATCCCTCGACATGATGAAGTTGCCTGTATCCCTCTAATAGAGGCCATACATCTTCCTTGCCACGTCGTAGCCAATCATCACTATCTGTGTGCTCTTTGCGTCCCACTTTTGCCGCTTCTCCTTTGGCACGTGCATGTGCGCCAAGCTGCCAAATGCGCAAAGATGACCCACGATCGGCTTCTTGCCAAACGATGCCTCATATGGTGTCATCTGCTCAACGGCGTTAGTTGAATTGCGGTTCTTGATGTACTTTGCAGTGCTCACTACGCCTGTCCAAAAGTCGTAGGTGAGCAGAGCCGCGTGCTGCTGCACGCGGCTCGGCTCGCCGACTCAACGATGGTGCGGTTGGTACGTTCTTCTACGCCGTTATGTTACGGCCAGTATGGCTTGATGCGCTGCACTTTGATGCCTACTACTACGAGGTAGTCTGTGAACTCCTTGCTCAGGTTCTCTCCACTGCGGTCGCTGCGCAACGCCTTGATTTTCTTGCGTAGCCACTATGTCTCCTTGCATGCTTCTGACAGAGCAATGTCCTCTGCCTCAGCGGTAAAGAGGGAGACACGATCTTGCTTTCTGCTTGCCTAAGAGACTGCACAACTGTTCAAGAGGCACACAAAGCCCGAGGTGGACTTTCAGTCATCGATTCTTCCTCCCCAGTTGGCGTCTATGTAGCACACCAGTCGCAGTGGGTCACATCCTTCTTGGCCTCCAAATTGGAGTCCCATGTGTCGGGTCTTCTGTAGATCGCGCATTATGCGCTTGACTGCTTGCCAGTACTGTGGTCCTGGATTGGCCATAGACCTGCTCACTTGTCCCACAGCATAGCAAATTTCAGGACATGTTCCTACCATGGCATACATGAGGCTGCGAACAGCAGACTGGTAGGAAATGTTCTCCATCTCACATTGTTCTTCTTCCGTACAAGAGCTCATGGAGGAGGATAGCTTGATTTTTGTTGTCATGGGTGTGCTGATGGGCTTGCAGTCCTCCATGTTGTAGCTCTTGAGGACTTCCATGATGTACTTGGTCTCGTTCATTACCATGGTGCCTAGTGCTCGATTGCGGTGGACAGCTATCCTGAGGTAGAACTCGAGCGGACGCATGTCCATCTTGAACCTGTTACTGAGATCTGTCTTCAGCTTGTTCAACAGCCCGACCGATGACCAGCAAATGATGAGGTCGTTCACGTACAGTGTCACCAGCATCAAACCTTGCTCATCCTCCCGGACATAAACACTAGGATCATTCTAGTAGTGCGTGAAGGTGAGCCCGGCCATGAAGCTGTCCATCTCTTTGTACCACATCCTTGGGACCTGTTTCAGCCCGTAGAGTGCTTTGACCAGTTTGCAAACCTTGCCCTCTAGAGGTTTCACTCCCTTGGGCACTTCCATCAGCACTTCTTTGTCTAGCTTCCCGTAGAGGAAAGCTGTCTTCACATCCATCTGGTAAACCTCATGATCTTTCGTTGTAGCGATGCCCAACATGGACCTGATGGAGGCAAAGGTGATGACAGGCGCAAAGGTCTCCTCATACTCTAAACCTACACGCTAGGAAAACCCCTTCGCCACTACTCTTGCCTTGTACTTGTCGATAGTACCATCCTGCTTGAACTTTTTCCAAAGTACCCACTTTGACCCAACCACGTCCGCGTTTGGGGGCCTGTCCCCAGAACCCATGCTCCGTTCTCTTCAATGGATGCGAGTTTGTTATCCACTACCTCCTTCCACTTGGCCGCATTTGGCATGTTCATAGCCTCCGATACGGTCACAGGCTCTCCCTAAGCCAAGCATGACCAGCTGAGTCCGGTCCATTCCGCACTCTAAGCGTCATACTTGGGCGGAGGTTTCTTCTGGCGCATACTACGCCAGAGTGTTGCTGGTGGTACTTTATGGCTTAGTTACTTTTGTTGTTCCTACGCTGCCAGTGATCCGCTGTTTCAGGAAGAGCCACCGACCTCAGATTTTGACCCAGAGGCCTCGGACGACTCAGACTCAGTGTCAGAGTCCGTTGCTATGTCAGCCTACACAGCCACTCTCCCTAGAGCACCATTCTTCACTGGCACTACCTGCCAGTTTTCTGGTGCCTGATCACCTTGCTCGAGCAACACAACCCACTCTCCTGATTTGGGAGCATGGATAGGGCCCAGCGACTCTCCCTTGCCGAGCGTCCTTTCATCAAACTCGACATCTCGGCTCCTGATGAGCTTTCCAACCGCTTGGTCCCAATGCCTATACGCCTTGTGTACAGTGTTGTATCCAACTATTACACAATTACGAGCGCGTGCATCCAGCTTGCCACTTCCTTCACCTGCTTGCACCTTTGCCCACGCACTACAGCCAAAGACCCTCAAGTGTGAGGCATGTGGCTTCTTCCCTGACCAAGCCTCCTGTGGCGTCCTTAGCTGCTTCTCTTGCTGCTTCTTACCACGCCTTCCAAGCGCAGCTGCTAGAGTGAGATTCACAAGGTAGCAAGCAGTTCTTGTAGCTTCAGCCCAGAAGCGAGGTGGGAGTTTGGCGTCGAAGAGCATGCTTCGTGTCATGCCAAGGATAGTCTGGTTCATCTGCTCGGCAACGCCATTGCTCTAGGGGATGTAAGGCGTGGTAGTCTAATGGTTGATGTTGTGTTGGCTCAACCAGCCTTTGCACGCCTCGTACTCACCACCGTTGTCCGTGCGCAATACCTTGACCTTCTTGCTTGTATGCCGCTCTACCATCGTGACAAACTCTTGTAGCTTCTCCTTGCCCTCTCCCTTTGTCTTGAGGAAAGAGAT
This sequence comes from Penium margaritaceum, assembly GCA_023375785.1. Lineage (NCBI taxonomy): Eukaryota > Viridiplantae > Streptophyta > Zygnematophyceae > Desmidiales > Peniaceae > Penium > Penium margaritaceum. The sequence continues at coordinate 151,330 of SZWC01001057.1, read as the reverse complement.
CCACATCTTACGACTGTGGTCATCGATGAAGGTCAAGAAATACTTGCTATCGTTGTTCGAAGGGGTGCGGAATGGTCAACACACATCATAGTGAATGAGGTCCAAGATTGCTCCCGCACGTCGCCCATTACGCTCAAAGGGCTTTCTCTTTGCCTTGCCTTAGAGGCATGGCTCACATAGCTTTTTGCACTTTCCCTCATCCTTGGCCTTGCATCGCTCCATCCCATGAACCACTTTGTGTTGCTGCATAGCTTCCAGTGTGCTGGCGGCCACATGGCCAAACCGCCTGTGCCACAGCTCAGCATCTGTGTCGGTGGAGTTGGCTGTCATAGTGACGGCTTGTGGTGCAACATCTGGCTTTGGAGACTTGGGCTCTTCAACTGTCACATATCCCTCATTTGTACTTTCAAGGGGTTTGGTCTGCAACACGTAGAGTCCATCAACTCTTGGGACCTGTGCGACAAGACTCTCCCTGGGATAGGAGATCTTGATGTCCTTGTTTTTGACAATTACGACCTCCTCCTCCGTGAAGACCAACAGTCATGTCGTGGTCCGTGATTTAGGATACTGACAAGAGCTTTGCCGCAAAAGACGGCATGTAGACGACGTTTTCCAGCTTCAAGTCTTTTTCGGCACCGTTCACGTTCATGCTTATCAACTTATCTCCGTCGCTTTGCGCATGAACAAGGCTGCCATTGGCACACCTGAAGCAACGTTTAGTGTCCCCAATGGAGATGAACCCATCCTTCTCCCTTGAAGAGTGGTGGTTCGTGCTAGAGTCGAGCCTGTAGGCTCCCCAATTTAGCGATGCCGCTCCTTTCGTTGTCGGCATGCTCTCAGCCATCATGTTTGTCAACTCCTTCTTACCCTTTTCTTTGCCATCATATTCACCATCATGATCTCCCGTCTTCCTTCTTGGGAGCCCTACACTCCCGTGCCCAATGCCCAAGCTTGCCACAGTCATGGCACTTCCCAGGTTGCTTTGAACTCTTTCCACCGTAACCATTACCTTTTCCTCCACTGCCACCGCTTCCGCTGCTCCTCTCAATAGAAGAGTTGTTGCCACGACCACCATACTGTAGAGCAAAGGCTGAAATGTTAGCCTCACTACCGCTACGACGCATGGCCTCGTTGCGCACATACTCGGACACTACCTCATAAGTCAAATCCTCCTCCTTCCAACCGCCAAAGATGGTGATCAGAGAACCCCAACTTTCAGGTTGCGCCATGAGGAGGATCATGGTCTGCATGTTGGTGTTGATTTCCCAGTTCATTTGGGTCACTTACTGCAGCAGTCTTTGAAACTGCAATAGAAAGTACGGAATCGACTCTCCCTCACTCACCCTCATCAAAATCAGTTTGTGAAGGATAAAGATGCAATTTTTTAGAGCCGTTGATTGGTGTACATGTGTAAGCTTCTCATAAGCCTTTGATGCATGTGTGATACCTTGGGGGTGGACATGCTGTGACTCATGCACTGATGTCATAGGAATTACAAGCGCCATGTCATTTTTGACACTGTATGCTTCATATCTAGGATCTGTTTTTGGACGTTCAACCTCTTCTCCAAGGAACATCTTCAAGTACCCACGCACCCTCATGACAATCTCAAATTCTCATCTCCACAAGGGAAAACCAAACCCTGTGAACTTTGACATCCCACCACTGACGTGCTCAAGAGTGAGCGTCACAGGTGTCGTCATACTACTTCTCTGCTTCTCGGCTTCTCTACTTCTCTACTTCATTGAGGTCGATGTAGGCCGGTGTAGGCTGTTGTCTGCTATCGGTTTAGAAGGTGCAGATCCTTTGCTTACCCGTTAGCCCTTGATTACCTGGAACCACAGAAGAACGCACACGAGCAAACCCAGGGTCGTGCCTCCAAGGGCAGAGCTTATCCTTGTTAGGGGCCAAGGGTCGTATCTCCAAGGGTAGAGCGTATCCTTGGCCTTTGTTCGCTAAGTGCGAGCACCCGCTGTTCGAGCCGATGGAGCAGATGGAACAGATGGAGTTGATGGAGCTAATGCGTGCTGCAAGATAGAGAGGGCGAGAGAGTAGCGTGCCTTAGAATTAGTCAGTGTGGGCCCATAACCCTTTGTCAACCTGCCTGAGGCGACGGTCTAGAAAACGGGTTCCGACACAATGGTTCCCGCCGACCGCTCTTGGTATTGCAACCAAGAGATGATATCACCCTCAGATCCAAGGTTCCACACTGAGCAGTTCATAGGAATCACTTCCTTGCATTGTGTCCTTAGCACCTGGTCACTTTTGCGCGAGGAGCGAACTCCTGGGACTTAGACGAACCAATGATTCTTTTGTCTCTACCTCTGGTGGACAACTCTGTGAGAGGTCTCAAAGGTAAGAACTATACTCAATGACAGGAAACTGAAAGGTTCTTATAGTCATAGAGCCAGCCTCTAGCCTAGGCGCTTATTGGCTCCTTGGAGGAGCCACTTTAGGGGCAATCTGGATTGCGTCATCCCCCTTGCCTACATGGTGCTCCCTGTGACCGCCAAGTGGCGCCAACCACTAGGAAGGACCTTGGAATGTTCTAAGATGTCTCTTAGAACCTTCTTGTCCCCCTTTTGGTCACAAAGAAAGTAAGCCATCGGGCTGGGATTTGACCCAGTGACCTCTCGCTCCAGAAACTAATTCTGGAACGTCTAAGCCACAAGGAGTTGTCCTTGGTAGTATTTGCTGGCTATACTATCCAGATTGCTCCAAAGAAGCAGTGCATGCCTTGTCTAACTGGACCAGACTAGGGGACTTACTCCAAGGGAGCAATGCATGCCTAGTCCGTCCTGTACCTGTCCAAATATGAGCCATGGACAAGGAGCATATCAGGTCAACAATCTCTAACTTTGAGCAGCAGTTATGCATCGGCTCTTTGGAGGGGAAGCAATATCGCGAGGCGTTCTCGAGAGCAAGGGAGCGCGCAAAGGAGGTGCTGGAGCTGGTCCACACAGACTTGTGTGGCCCGATGCAGACCCAGAGCTTTAGAGACTCTAGGTATTTTCTCACCGTCATTGGTGATTTCAGCCATTACACTATTGTGTACATCATTTCCTCCAAGGAGCAGTGCTTTGACAGGTTCAAGGAGTTGAAGGCGATGGTGGAGAACAAGATTGGCAAGAAAATCAAGGCGTTGCGCAGCAAACGCGGCGAAGAGAACCTGAGCAAGAAGTTCTAGGACTACCTTGCAGCAGCAGGCATCAAGGCGAAGAGAACCGCGCCATACTCACCGCAACAGATTGGCGTAGGATAACGCGCTAACCATACCATCGTTGAGTCGGCGCGCTCCATACTGCACGCAACTCAGCTCACCTACCACTTTTGGGTAGTAGCAGTTACGACTCCGGTGTCCTCCAAGGCCTTGGAGGACATGACTCTGTACGAGGCGTTGTTTGGGAAGAAGCCGAGTCTAGGTCATGTTTGCGCATTTGGCAGCTTGGGGCACATGCACGTGTGGAAGGAGAAGCGGTAGAAATGGGATGCAAAGAGCGTGCAGATGCTAATAATTGGCTACCACGTGGCAAGGAAGGCGTATCGCCTCTGCGAGAGGGATACAGGCCACGTCATCATCTCCAAGGATGTCGTCTTCAACGAGAAAAATGTCATCGGCACCAACATAGTCTGTGAAGAGGCTGCAGAAGCAACAGTTGAGGAGGTAGTGGATATCCTTCCAAATCCTATCCTTTCATCACTCTTGCAGTGGAAGATCCAGTCTACTCTCCCATATTTGATGCAGCAGATACAGCGATCTTATTGGCAGAAGAAGAGAAAGGCGATGTTGCACCACCAACAGCAACAGTTGTACCAGCAACAACGCGCTAGCCGCCTGCTAACGCTCTAGCACCAGGTCGCACATACCCTTTTAGGATGCGCTACAAGCCTGGTGAGCGCGGGCATTTCTTGATGTTGCAAAAACCAGATTAGATGAATGTTGCAGTTGCAGCAAATTCAGACAAGCCAACGTCCTACAAGGAGGCCATGGCCTCACCAGATGTAGTAGATTGGTCGCAAGCTCTGTAGAAGGAAATACATTCGCAGCTTGACAACGGCACGTGGGAGCTGACTGAGCGTCCACCTGGACGTAAGGTGATCAAGTGCAAGTGGGTGTTTAAGAGGAAGCGAGGAGCAGATGGCAACCTGCAAAAGAACAAGGCAAGGCTAGTTACCAAGGGCTACTCGCAGCAGGGTGGCATCCATTACACAGAAACCTTTGCCCCTACTACAAAGTTTACCTCTGAGCATACGCTCCTTTCGTATGCAGCACCAGAGGACTTTGAGGTCCACGGACGTTAAGACGGCGTTCCTAAATAGTGACCTAGAGGAAGAGATTTACATGGAGTAGCCGGAGGGGTTTGTAATGGATGGCCAGGAGCACCTGGTTTGCAAGCTGCAGAATTCGCTGTACGGCCTCAAGCAAGCGTCGTGTGCTTGGAACCAGAAATTGGATGCGCACTATAGTACATGGGGTTTGAGCGTAGTGAGTCTGACTACAGCGTCTATCGCTGGCACCATGGTCATGAGGTGCTCATCATCATCGTCTATGTGGATGACATGATCCTCCTTTCCAACACAATGTCTGCACTACAGGAGTTCAAGGAGGCCATGCAAGAGCGCTTCCAAATATGTGATCTCAGGGAGGCGTCATACTTCCTCAGCATTCAGATCACACGTGACTGTAAAACACACCGTCTCTCCTTGCAGCAGAGCCGCTATATCAAGGATGTCTTGTAGCGGTTTGGCATGGTAGAGGTAAATCCCATCAGCACGCCGCTGGTTACACAGCAGTACCTCGTGAAACGGATGGAGCTGAGCGGCATAAGTACCAAAGCGCCGTTGGCGTCAACCTGCCTGAGGCGACGGTCTAGAAAACGGATTCCGACACAATGGTTCCCGCCGACCGCTCTTGGTATTGCAACCAAGAGTTGATATCACCTTCAGAGCTAAGGTTCCACACTGAGCAGTTCATAGGAATCACTTCCTTGCACTGTGTCCTTAGCACCTGCTCACTTTCGCGCGAGGAGTAAACTCCTGGGACTTAGACAAACCAATGCTTCTTTAGTCTCTACCTCTGGTGGATAACTCTGTGAGGAGTCTCAAAGGTAAGAACTGTACTCAATGATAGGCAACTGACAGGTTCTTATAGTCCTAGAGCCAGCCTCTAGCCTAGGCGCAGTGTGGCTCCTTGGATGAGCCACTTTGGGGGCAATCTGGATTGCGTCATCCCCCCTACCTACATGGCGCTCCCTGTGACCGCCAAGTGGCGCCAACCATGGGGAAGGACCTTGGAATGTTCTAAGATGTCTCTTAGAACCTTCCTGTCCCCCTTTTGGTTACAAAGAAAATTAGTCACCGGGCTGGGATTTGTCCCAATGATCTCTCGCTCCAGAGACGGAACTCTAGAACGTCTAAGCCACAAGTAGTTGTCCCACGTAGTATTTGCTGGCTATACTACCCAGATAAGACCAAGGGGACTTGCTCCAAAGGAGTAGTGCATGCCTTGTCTATCTAGACTAGACTTAGGAGACTTACTCCAAGGAAGCAGTGCATGCCTAGTCCGTCATTTACCTGTCCAAATATCAGCCATGGACAAGGAGCATATCAAGTCAGCAGTCGGCATTCTCATGTACCTGATGGTGGTAACTAGGCCGGACCTCGCACAAAGAGTTGACGCTGTGAGCTAGCACATGGCCAATCCCAAACCTAAGCACCACAAGGCAGTGAAGCCGATCTTGCACTACCTTGCTGGAACCATCAACATCGGCATCACCTACAACGGCAACGACAACATCATCGGCTATACAGACACAAGATTGGACTTCAAACCCTGATTACCACAAGTCCATCTCTGGACATGTGTTCCTCATGAATCGTGGGACTATTAGCTCGTGTAGGAAGCGCCAGGTGGTCGTCGCCACCTCAAGCACGAAAGCAAAGTATCTCTCTCAGCTTTGGAGCTAAAGAAGCAGTTTGGCATCAGTGTCTTCTGGCAGAGATGAGTAAGAGTGCAGTTATTCCAGTTCCTGTGGGCGTTGAAAACCAGATTGCAATCGCACTCGCCATGAATCCTGAGTACCACGCAGGCACCAAGCACATTGACATCGCATTTCACTTCATCAAGCACATGGTATAGGAGGGTGCTATCTAGCTTGAGTTTACTCTAACCAGCAAGCAGGTCGCTGATTTCTTTACCAAGCCAGTGACCCATGAGAATGTTGGAACTAGAGGAGAGTTGGAGCCTTGGAGCAGTGAGCATGTGGGACTGGAAGGGCATTACTTGTGCTGAACAATGATTGTTAAATTGATGCACTGAAAATGATGGAGTACATATAGAGCTAGAGCTTGGGCAAGTCAGCCCTCTCACAAGCCACACCACTTAGCCATGGAGGCTAAGGCTCACACACTAGAGTCCATAATCTCACATCAGGGAGGAAATCAGCCTAGCAATCAGGCTGACCACTCACACACGACCTAGAGAGCTAGAAAGTACTCTCATGGCACACTCCTAGTGGTCACATAACCCACAATCCCATGGAGAATCGCCATGTGTCCATGGCTAGTACACAAGGATCTCACCTCACCTAAAAAGTAAAGAGAGGTACATTTTTCCTAGTCAGCGCACTCTGACAAGGCAACCCAAGAATCTAAGGCCTTTATGGATATTTCTCCTATCAGGACTTGACCCTGGACCTCTTGCCTTTTTCTTTTCTCAGGCTAAGGCATGGAGCCATCGCCCATGGTCACCCGGATATCGGCAGTCAATGACCTCAAAAACTTCAAAAATTCATATCTCCCAATCCGACCATTGGATCAGCCTCAAACTTGGACCGTACACATTTATCCACTTGATCTTACCAATGGTGAAGTAGAAGTGACGATTACAGGAGGCATCTGGAAGTTTCCTGCAACATGCTTCTGTGGACCTGAAACTGAGCCGCATGGCTCCTTTTCCAACAATCTCCCACTTTGCCGCAGTCAGAGTGGGCTGAGTCCACATGCCTTCATGCAGAAGTGATGCTTCTCATGGGTCACTGCCTTGGTGGAGAAATCACCGACCTGCTTGCTGGTTGAAGTTAACTCCACCTTGATAGCACCCACCTGCACCATATGCCTGATGAAGTGATATGCGATGTCAATGTGCTTGGTGCATGCATGGTACTCAGGATTCTTGGCGAGTGCGATTGCGCTCTCGTTGTCAACGCGAACAATAACTGGAACTGCTGGACTCCCAGTTATCTCTTCCATGAGACGCTCAAGCCAAAATTGCTTCCTTGGCTCCAAAGCTGAGAGACACGTACTCAGCTTCCATGCTTGAGGTGGCCACGACCACCTGCCGCTTGCTGCACCAGCAGATGGCCCCACCATTCATGAGGAACACATGTCCAGAGATGGACTTGCGGTCCTTAGGATTTGAAGCCCAAATTGCGTCTCTGTAGCTTATGACACTATTGTCGTTGCCGTTGTAGCTGATACCGATGTTGATGGTTCCAGCAAGGTAGCAGAAGATCTGCTTCACTACCTTATGGTTCTCAAGTCCGGGATTGGTCATGTGCTTGCTCACAGCGCTAACAGCCTGTGCGAGGTCCGGCCTGGTTGCAACCATCAGGTACATGAGGCTGGCGACAGCGCTCTGGTACTTCTGCCGCTCAACTGTATTTGCTTCTCCATTTAAGCTCATGAGGTACTGCCGCATCTCCAGCGACGTGCCGATGGGTTTTGCCTCTGCCATGGCGAACCGCTGCAAAACATCCTTGATGTAGCGGCTCTATTGTAGCAAGAGAGAGCGTGATTTGCGGTCACGCGTGATCTGGATACCGAGGAAGTATGATGCCTCCCCGAGATCAGACATCTAGAAGCGCTCCTGCATGGCTTCCTTGAACTCATGCAGTGCAGACATGTTGTTGGAAAGGAGCATGTCATTCACATGCATGATGCTGATAAGGACCTCATGCTCATGCTGCCAGCGATAGACGCTGTAGTTACACTCGCTGCGCTCGAACCCCATGCACTGCAACGCCGCATCCAACTTCTGGTTCCAAGCACGCGATGCTTGCTTGAGGCCATACAACGACTTCTACAGCTTACAAACAAGGTGCTCTTGGCCATCCATGACAAACCCCTTCGGCTGCTCCATGTAAGTCTCCTCCTCCAGGTCACCATTCAGGAGCGACGTCTTGACATCCATGTGGTGAACCTCAAAGTCCTTTGCTACTGCATAGGAAAGGAGTGTGGGCACAGAGGTAAAGTTTGCAACAGGAGCAAAGGTTTTTGTGTAGTCGATGCCTTCCTGCTACGAGTAGCCCTTGGCGACCAGCCTCGTGTGGTACTTTTCCACGTTGCCATCTTGTGAACCGAGGGGCGCCCGGCTTGACGGTCACACGCCGAGCCCTTGGGGTAAACCTCCCAACCCTGGACCCCTTGGTGTGTGGGCCAACCCTTGAGATATCGCACGACCCTTTCCTAGCAGCAAGACCGCTGCTAGTGACCGAGGTTCCCGCCGTGCGACTCTCCCGGCGGTGTTTGCACCAAGGTGCGCTGCAGAAGACTTGTAGGATCGAATGGACGTGTGCAAGGCAATGCTTGAAACACAAGGAGAGTTCGACAGGGAATGAATCCTTTAGACTTGATAGATCAGTACAAGGCAATGTACAGAGTCTCTGGGTAAGATTGGCGTGCCTAGATCAATCCCTAGGCTTCCTTATATACCAGCCCCTATGGGGCAGCCGAAATCTACTCAGCGGTCCGAAGCCCTTTATCGAGGCGCACTCATGCAAATAACACATGCAACATGTAGTATGCACTCAGAGCGTTCGAACGCACCAAAGAAAGCCTCAATCCGTGAAGAAACGGCTAAGTTATGGCCGTTTGAATACTCTACGCGTGACGGCCGCTGGCAGCATCGCCAGCGGGGGTCACGGCCGCCCGAAGCGCCTTTGCTTGCGAATGCAGCTCCAGCCGCCATCCTGAAGCGCCCATGGACCCCAATGAACCTTGCCTCATTGGCTCAACGTCCATCCAGGGGCGCTTCGGCTACAGTGGGCGAGAAAGTTGCTCCGCCGTGCTCGGGGTCCAACCGGTACGTCTCCTGTTTTCTGGAGGTGCGCCTCCCATCTTTGCATGGTCGTATTCTTGTCCCTGCACCAAATGACCCGGTTCTTGGGTCGATTTTGCACTGTCTTTCATGTAGAACACAATGGGAGCATCAAAGCATGCATCTGACCTCAGCATGATGGCCTAATCACCGCCCCGACCGGCGGCTCCCATGATATCACCCCCCCCTCCGAGGGCGCACCGTCCCGGTGCGCTCCTCGTACCCTCGGAGGACCATGTTGACAGCACCGCCCCTGTGGAAATCGGTTTCGGGGACCCAGCAGTTGTGCTCACGCCCATAGCCGAGCCATTGCACCAGGTATTGCCACCCGTTACCGTGCCGACGGTGCCCGATAACCTTCTCCACCACATACTCCTCTTCACCCTCCACCAAGACCGGTGGGGGAGGGGCCTGTCCCCGCGCCGCGAACTGCGCATCCGGCTCCTTGTAGGCATTGATAAGAGAAGCGTGGAATACGGGATGGATCCCATAATTGTCCGGCAGCTCCAACTCGTAACTCACCGCGGACCGCTTCTCCTTGACCAGAAAAGGACCCACCCACCGTGGCTTGAGCTTGTCGCTGCCCACCCCCGCCAGCTGCAGGTTCCGCGAGCTGAGCAGCACCTGTTGTCCCACTGAAAACTCCTCGGCTGTCCGGTGCTTGTCCGCTTGCCACTTCATCTGCTGCTGTGCCTTGTGTAGCGCCTCGCGTACACCGCGCCACACCTTTGTGAACTCAATTGTAAACTACTGAACCGCGGGTAGGTCTGACCCCGTTACCATGTCTGAAGGACATGCGGCTGCACCCCATACACTACTTCAAAGGGGGGCCGCCCCGTAGAGGCATGCACTGCTGAGTTGTAGGCAAACTCAGCCACCGGGGGCTTGGATTCCCATCCCTTGCCATCCGGCTCCAAGATCCCCCGTAGTAGCTGCTCCATGTTCTGATTGGTGCGCTCAATTTGGCCATCCGTTTGGGGATGGTAGGCCGATGAAAGAGCCACACGGGTGCCTACCTTCTTGAAGAGTTCATCCCAAAACCAGGAGGTGAAGCGCGGGTCGCGGTCCGAGACCATGCACTTCGGCATCCCGTACAGTTTGATGACGTGTTGCAAGAGGAGTTGAGTCGTCTCTGCTGCCGTGACCTTCTCCGCACATGGAATAAAGTGCGCCATTTTGCTGAACCGGTCCACCACCACCAGCACCATGGTGTTGCCCGTTGCATTCCATGGAAGACCCCCCACAAAATCAAGTGAGATGTCCGTCCACGGACGTTCCGGCACCGGTAGCGGCTGCAGCTCCCCTGGCGCCCGTGTCCTCCGTGACTTGATTCTTTGGCACGTGTCACAGCTGCTCACGTACTCCTTACAATCTGCTCCCATCGTCGCCCACCAATATTGGCGCGCAAGCGTCTTGAAGGTCTTGTCATGGCCGAAATGACCACTCTAGTGCGAGTCATGCGCCTCTTCCAACAACGCTTGCCGCAATGACGCACTCTGCGGCACCACAATCTGGTTCCCCTTCTCACGCCGCCAATACTGGCCGTCCCACTTGCACCCCTTCACCGTACTTCCGGCAAAGTCCTTGTCCTCCACATACCCGTGTGCAAACAGGCTGCGGATGATTGGAGATCCCGCCAGCACCGTGATCACATGCACGCCCAAGTTCGGGCGACGCGAAAGCGGGTCCGCTGGATTGATCCTCCCTGGTTTGTAGTGGATCTCGTAGTCGAAGCCGCCCTCCAGCAGCTCCATCCACCGTGCCTGACGACGACTCAGGTTCGGCTGCGACTTGAGGTACTTGAGCGTGTAGTGGTCCGTGTGCACCTCACACCGCCGTGCCTCAAGGTAGCACCTCCATTGCTTGAAGGCTTGGACCACCACGAGCATCTCCTTCTCGTGGATCGGATAGTTGAGCTCAGCCCCTTTCAGCTTCTTGGAGTAGTACGCAATGGGTTGTAACCCCTTCCCTTGGTCTTGCATCAGCACCCCACCGATCGCATAGTCGCTTACGTCCGTCGCCAACATGTACTCCTTGCTCGTGTCCAGATGCACCAACACCGGGGCTTGATACATGGCAGTCTTCATTGCACCGAAGGCTTGCCCCTCCTTCTCACCCCACTCCCATTGGCGCCCTTTCTTGAGCAAGTCTGTCAAGGGTGCTCCCATTGCCGCGTGCCCCCGGATAAACCTCCGGTAGTAGTTCGTAAAACCCAGAAAAACCTAGATTTGACGCACGCACGCCGGCTCTGGTCACTCCTGCACTGCCTCCACCTTTTTTGGGTCCATGCGGATTTCCCTCCCGCTGACAATGTGCCCGAGAAACTCCACCTCCTGCTTGGCGAATTCACATATACTGAGCTTGGCAAACAGCCGCTCCTTTCTCAGCACTTCCATCACCGTCCGCAGGAGCTCTTGGTGCTCCTCCATCCTTCGCGAGTAGACAAGGATGTCATCGAGGAAGACGACCACAAACTGGTCCAAGTAGGGGTGGAACACCCGGTTCATCAATGCCATGAACGTAGCAGGATGATTTGTTAGCCCAAAAGGCATCACGAGATACTCAAAGTGTCCATAGCGTGTCCGAAACGCGGTTCTTTCCACATCCTCCTCCGCAATGCGGATTTGGTGGTACCCCGACCTCAGGTCCAGTTTGCTAAAGCCGCGTGCGCCTCATAGCTGGTCAAACACCTCCTCGGCCCAGGGCAACGGGTAGCAGTTCTTCACCGTGATGTTGTTGAGCACCCGGTAGTTCACGCACATCTGGAGCTCCCCTGATTTCTTCTTGACGAACAGCACCGGTACCGCATACAGAGACACCGAGGACCGAATGAACCCTTGGTCCACCAACTCCCTCAATTGCTTCTTGAGCTCCGCAAGCTCCGCGTCGCTCATGCGATTGTAAGACCGCACCGTTGGTGACGAACCTGGCACCACCTCGATCTTGTGGTCGATGTCGCGCCGCGGTGGCAGCCCCTTTGGCAATTCCTCCGGAAAAACGTCCCCGAACTCCTTGAGCACCTCCCCAACACCAGGAGGCAACTCTGGAGCCCCTGCGCCTTCCACCGGCTGCCCCTCCGCTGCTTCAACCGCTGCAATCTGCTGCTCTGCTGCTTGTTGTGGACGCATCCATGCCAAGTAAACCTGGTCACCCTTGCGTTCGCACCGCTTCAGCTGCTGCAAGTTGATGACGCGCAGCTGCTTCCCCGCTCCCGCCACTTCTGACTCCTTCTCCTCACCCCGCCACGAAGGCAAAGTGATGTTTTTCCCGCCCGCCTTCACAACCACCCGGTTACACCTCCAATCCACCTCCAGATTCCAACCGTGCAACCAATCCCGGCCGCTCAAGCAATCGTAGTCATCCATAGGGCAAGTGTGGAAATCCATGTTGTACACCAACTCACCCATATGGACCTTGTGCTTGACGAGAGGCCTGCCACACTCCACCACTCCGGACACCTGCCGCGCCTTGGCCGATGTCCCCAACTGCCGTGCGAGCTCCAACCTCGTCGCCAACCTGTCGTTGAAGAAGCTATGGCTCGCACTGCCATCTAGCAGCCCGCGTAGCTTCCTCTGACCCTTGAAAGTCCCCTCCAGAATCTCAAGAACCAGCTCCAAGATGATCCCTAGAAACTGCCGGGTCTCACCCTCATTCTGCAACAGCACTTGAGGCAGCTCATTAATCGGCAAAAGTCTTTCAAGGCTGGTGCTGTCCTTTGCGGACGAAAGACTTGCAGTAGTAGGTCGTCCCCTCCTCACTACTGCTGCCCATTTCCCTGCTGTGCCTTGCGCTTGGGGCAATCCCGCTTGCGATGACCCTCCTCACTACAAACCCAGCACTTGCCTCTCGGTCCCTATTGCCCGCCCGCACCCCGCTGCCCGGCTTGGATTGCATCCACCTCCATGGGCACAGCCTGACCCGGCTGCTCCACCCGTGGTTGTGTTGCATAGCTGGTACGGCGCACATTGTAGCTTACCGTGTCGATGCGCACCGCCGCTGAGACCAGCTCCGCAAAGGTCCGCAAACCAAGCACCGCGAGTTCGCGTTGGACATGCGGCTTCAGGCCGTCGTGGTAGCGGTCGTACGCCTCCGCGTCCGAGAGGTCGTCAATGTGCGCCGCCAATGCCATGAAGCGTGTAGTGTAGTCCTGGACCGATCCGCCTTGCTTGACGTGCTTGATCTTATCATGTGCAACCCGGCTGCTGTTGAGGAGGTCGAAACGCGCCTGGAGCATCGTCTCGAACTGCTCCCACGTCTCTGGCTTCTCCGTCAACGCCCGTGCCCCGAGCTGCACTTCCCACCCCAGCGGTAGACTCAACAGTAGCTGAAGCCGTGTCCCGGCCCCCAGCCCGTCCGGCAACCCAGCGGCGTTCCGCTGGCACAACGCCGACCTCCACTACAGCGCCATTCCCGAGAGTGACGTAGGCGTATACTCCAGTCTTATGGCATCTTCTCCCACAGGAACGCCCAACGCCGTGAAGTACGAGTTCACCGTGAAGAGCCACTCACGCGCACTGCCCTTGCCGGTGTAGAACTCCGGCTCCTTCGGCTTGGGCCGCCGAAAGGCAGGTACGGATGCCAATGCAACACCCCCCAACGCACTGCTCCCTTGGCCCACGTACCTCGCCTAAACCTCCCCACGCAGCTGCTGGTTCTCTTGACGCAACTCATCAAGAGCACGCTAGATCTCCTCCATGAGGTAGGCCTGGTCGTACGCCACTGCCGCCATGGTTGTGGTTGTGACGAAAAAATTACGGCCAAACGCAGTTGTGGCAGATCTGCTGCCCCCCATGGGACCGCACAAAGACCGACCAAACGACCACGTGGCTCTGATACCAAATGTGAACAGAGGGGCGCCCGGCGTGACGTCACACGCTGAGCCTTTGGGATAAACCTCCCAACCCTGGACCCCTTGGTGTATGGGCCAACCCTTGAGATGTCGCACGACCCTCTCCTAGCAGCAAGACCGCTGCTAGTGACCGAGGTTCCCGCCGTGCGACTCTCCCAGCGGCGTTTGCACCAAGGTGCGCTGCGGAAGACTTGTAGGATCGAATGGACGTGTGCGAGGCAATGCTTGGAACACAAGGCGAGTTGGACAAGGAATAAATCCTTTACACTTCATAGATCAGTACAAGGCAATGTACAGAGTCTCTGGGTAAGATTGGCATGCCTAGATCAATCCCTAGGCTTCCTTATGTACCAGCCCCTATGGGGCAGCCGAAATCTACTCAGCGCTTTGAAGCCCTTTATTGAGGCGCATTCATGCAAATAACACATGCATCATGTAGTATGCGCTCAGAGCTTTCCAACGCATCAAGGAACACCTCAATCTGTGAAGAAATGGCTAAGTCATGGCCGTTTGAATACTCCACGCGTGACGGCCGCTGGGAACACCGCCAGCGGGGGTCACGGCCGCCCGAAGCGCCTTTGCATGCGAATGCAGCTCCAGCCGCCATCCCGGAGCGCCCATGGACTCCAATGAACCTTGCCTCATTGGCTAAATGTCCATCCAGGGGCGCTTTGGCTGTAGTGGGCGAGAAAGTTGCTCCGCCGTGCTCGAGGTCGAACCGGTACGTCTCCTCTTTTCTGGAGGTGCGCCTCCCACCTTTGCACGGCCGTATCTTTCTCATTTCTGCACCAAATGACCCGGTTCTTGGGTCGATTTCGCACGGTCTTTCATGTAAAATACAATGGGAGCATCAAAGCATGCAGCTGACCGCAGTATGATGACTTAATCACCGCCTCGACCGGCGGCTCCCATAACACATCTGCTCCCTGCTTCTTCTTGAACACCCACTTACACTTGATCACCTTACGTCCAGGTGGACGCTCGCTCAGCTCCCACGTACCGTTGTCAAGCTACGACTGTATCTCTAGCTGCACAGCTTGTGCCCAATCTGCTGCATCTGGTGTCGCCATGGCCTCCTTGTTCGACGTCGGCTCATCAGAGTCTGCTGCAACTGTGACGTTCATCTGGACTGGTTTCTGGAGCATCCAGAAATGCCCGCTTTCACTAGGCTTGAAGCGCACCCTGAGAGGGTACCTGTGACCTCGTGCTGGAGCGTTAGTAGGCGGCTAGCGTGGTCCTGCTGGCACGACAGCTCCTATTGATGGTGGTGCATGTTCTTCCTCTGCTTCTGCCGATGAGGCCGCTGTTTCTGCTGCATCAGACATGGGATAGTAGACTGGTTCTCCCACAGTCACAATGGAGGAAGGATCAGGAGAGACTCGGTCAGGAAGGATATGTGCTCCTACTGCCTCGTCGGCTTGTGCTTCTGCTACCTCCTCACATACAATGTTGGTGCCGATGAGGTTGCTCTTGTTGAAAACGGCATCCCTGGAGATGATGACGTAGCCTGTATCCCTCTCGTAGAGGCGATGCGCCTTGCTTGCCACGTCGTAGCCAATCATCAGCATCAGCACGCTCTTCGCGTCCCACTTTTGTCGCTTCTCCTTTGGCACGTGCATATGTGCCAAGCTGCCTAACGCACGAAGATGACCCACGCTCGGCTTCTTGCCGAACCACGCCTCGTACGGCGTCATCTGCTCCAGGGCCTTGGTTGGACTGCGGTTCTTGATGTACACTGCAACACTCACTACTTCGGTCCAAAAGTCGTAGGTCAAGCGAGCCGCGTGCAGCATGGAGCGCGCCGACTCAACGATGGTGCGGTTGGCGCGTTCTGCTATGCCGTTCTACTGCGGTGAGTATGGCGCGATGCGCTGCGCTTTGATGCCTGCTGCTGTGAGGTAGTCGTGGAACTCCTTGCTCAGGTACTCTCCACCGCGGTCGTTGCGCAGCGCCTCGATTTTCTTGCTAGTCTGGTTCTCCACCATGGCCTTGAACTCCTTGAATGTGTCAAAGCACTGGTCCTTGGAGGAAAGGAAATACACGACTGTGTAGCGGCTGAAATCATCAATGAAGGTGAGAAAATACCTAGAGCCTCCGAAGCTCAGGGTCTGCATCGGGCTACACAAGTCTGTGTGCACCTGCTCTAGTACCTCCCTTGCACGCTCTCTTGCTACAGAAATTGCTTCGCGATGCCTCTCCAAACAGCCGATGCACAACTGCTGCTCAAAGTGAGAGATGGTGGGTAAGTCACGCACCATCTTCTTTGTTTGAAGTTGCTGCAAGGCGCGCATGTTCATATGGCCGTAGCGCGCATGCCAGATTTTGCCATCTGTGGCCTTCACCACTGCTACAAGACTGTGCTCGTGCGGGATCTTGGTCGCCCCCAGCAGGCGGTACATGTCGCCTTCTTTCACCAACCTGGCCAACACCTCTCTGGTTTCCTTGTCCAGGATGTAGTCATAGTCGTCGTCAAAGACGACTCGCAATCCTGTGTTGGTGAGAGAGGACAGGGAAAGAAGGTTCAACGCAGCATTAGGTACATACAGCATGCCATGGAACACTCCCACTTAAATGCCACGCGGGGTCTCCAACCGCATCTCCACAATCCCAATCCCCTCAGCATACACCACCCAATCATCACCCAAAGCAATTGGACGGGGGGGAATGGAGAGCAGCTGCGTAAACCACTCCTTGTGATGCATCAGACTCTTGGTACACCGTGAGTCCTTGTAGCACGTCAGATCCGCCTCTTCCTTCTGCGACATGTCAGACTTTGTCATGAAGAGGCGGTCGCGCACCTCCTTGGCCACGTTCATGTTGCCAAAATGGCGCACGCTGGTCTGGTTCTGCTGCTGCTGCTGCTGATACTACTGAAGTTGCTGTGACTGATGTTGCTGTTTCAGTGGAGATAGCTGCTTTTGCTACTGTTGCTGCTACTCCCTCTGGTCCTTCTTGAACTCGAAGCACTCTTTCTTGTAGTGCCCCTCTTTCTGGCAATAATGGCACTTTCCCTTCTTCTTACCTCTCTGCTGCCCAGATTGCTGCTGCTGCTGGTTGCGTGAGCCCATCGCCAAGAAAGCTGCTTCACTGCTACTGCTACCGCCATTGCGCTTTGCTGCATTGCGACGCAGTTCTACCTGCACCAAGTGCCTGTAGATGAAGTCAAGGGCGAGAGTTGGCTGGCACTCCAACGTCTCTCGCACCGTGTCATAGCTCGTTGGGAGTCCCCTCAGCAAGAGAAGGACGAAGGGCGTGTCTTCCATTGGGTTGCTGGCCGCTTTGAGTTGCTTTGCCATCTCCTTTGCTCTGTCCAAATACGCCTCCATCCCTTCGCCACCCTGCATTTCTAGCGCCATCATCTTCTCCACCAAAAGCATGAGGAATGCAGGATCCTTGCTCTCATACTTCTTGCACAACGTGTCCCACTCCTCTTTTGCACTAGCCTTATCACTCATGTACTGAAGATGCAGGTTGGAGATGGTGTTGACAAGCAACCTATAGGCCTACCTCTCCTTCTTCTTCCACTCCTCGTATGCCGCTGCTACAGTTGTAGATGAACTAGCATCTGCTGCACCTTTCTGCGGCGTCTTCCCCGCCACCACCTCTGTTGTAGTGATGCCTTTTGCCTGTGGAGGCAGAGCGCGCTCGTCGCCGCGCACCACCTCCCACAAGCCCCTCTCCTCCAAAAGGAGGTGGGTACGGATCTTCCAAAACGTGAATTTGGCGCGTCCTTCCAGCCTCTCCAAGGGCTGGGTTGCTGTTACCATGTGTGCTGCTGCCATTTTGAGCCTTGGTGATGCTCAGCGCTTCCCTTGAATGGTGGTGCTACCCCTACTTCTGCTGCTACTTCTGCCAGAGATCTGTCAGAAAAAAAATGGACGGTAGAGGCCAGCACATAACCTTTTAGATCGAACCATAAAACAGGGTCATCAACAGGGGATTTTCAGAGACATGCCCTTTTGAAAACAAGGTATGCTTCTGCTCCTACTCCAGCTCACACCAGCCAGCTTGTAAACGGCATTTCTCCCAAACCTACCAATAGAATGCAAATATTTTTGCACCAATGGAAAGCTAAGGAAAACTACTTCAATTCGTATGTTTTACTTTTAAAGTTTAACAAAGAAACGAGAAAGTTATGATCATCACAAGGCCACAGTCTTACTCAGAAACAAGGGTGTAGCCCTGGCCGATCTTGTTTTGAGCATAACTCTCCATCCGACCGTTGGATCTTTGCGATCTTGGACTTGTTGCAAAGCTTGTCTTTTGAACTTTAGGATCTAGTGGTTGATTGTCACATTTAGTGAAGGTTTCACCCCAACCCGTCACTCTCAAAGTGACGGCGTGTGCTGGCTGAAATTGGCAGAACTTTGCTCTGATACCAAGTGCTTAAACTAAAGGAGAGAGGGAGCCTTGGAGCAGCGAGCATGTGGTACTGGAAGGGCATTACTTGTGCTGAAGAATGGTTGTTAAATCACTCAAAATGATGGAGTACATATAGAGCTAGAGCTTGGGCAAGTCAGCCCTCTCACAAGCCACACCACTTAGCCATGGAGGCTAAAGCTCACAAACTAGAGTCCATAATCTCACACAAGGGAGGAAATCAGCCTAGCAATCAGGCTGATCACTCACACATGACCTAGAGAGCTAGAAAATGCTCTCATGGCACACTCCTAGTGGTCAAATAACCCACAGTCTTATGGAGAATCGCCATGTGTCCATAGCTAGCACACAAGGATCTCACCTCACCTAAAACGTAAGGAGAGGTACCTTTTTCCTAGTCAGCACACTCTCACAAGGCAACCCAAGAATCTAGGACCTTTTTGGATATTTCTCCCATCAGGTCTTGACCCTGGACCTCTTGCTTTTTTCTTTTCTCAGGCTAGGGCATGGAGCCATCGCCCATGGTCACCCGGATATCGCCGGTCGATGACCCCGAAAACTTTGAAAATTCATATCTCCCATTCGGACCGTTGGATCCGCCTCAAACTTAGACCGTAGAGATTTTGCCACCTGATCTTTCTAACGAAGAAGTTCGATTAACGATCGGAGCAGGCATCTGGTAGTTTCCTGGAACTTGCTCCTATGGACCTGAAACTGAGCCGGATGGCTCCTTTTCCAACAGAGAAGCAGTAGTTCTGTATGGAGGCATGTGGACTCGGCCCACTCTAGCTGTAGCAAAGTTGGAGATTGTTGGAAAAGGAGTCATCTGGCTCAATTTCAGGTCCATAAGAGCAAGTTCGAGGAAACTACTAGATGCATGCTCCGATCCTCAATCTGACTTCACCATTGGGAAGATCCAGTGGCAAAAGGGCAATTGTTCAAGTTTGATGCCGATCCAACCGTCGGATTGGTAGATATGATTTTTTGAAGTTTTTGAGGTCATCGATCACCGATATCCGGGTGACCATGGGCGAGGGCTCCATGCCTTAGCCTAAGAAAAAAAAAGCAAGAGGTCCAGGGTCAAGACCTGATGGGAGAAATATCCAAAAAGGTCCTAGATTCTTGGATTGCCTTGTCAGAATGTGCTGACTAGGAAAAAGGTACCTCTCCTTACTTTTTAGGTAAGGTTAGACCCTTGTGTGGTAGCCATGGACACATGGCCATTCTCCATGGGATTGTGGGTTATGTGACCACTAGGAGTGCCATGAGAGCGTTTTCTAGCTTTCTTTGTCCGGTATGAGTGGTCAGCCTGATTGCTAGGCTGATTTCCTCTCTTACATGAGATTATGGACTCTAGTGTGTGAGCGTTAGCCTCTATGGCTAACGCTCACAAGTGGTGTGGCTTGTGAGAGGGCTGACTTGCCTAAGCTCTAGCTCTATATGTACTCCATCATTTTGAGTGATTTAACAACTATTCTTCAACACAAGTGATGCCCTTCGAGTCCCACATGCTTGCTGCTCCAAGGCTCCCTCTCTCCTCAAGATCCAACAGTTTGTCGGCTTTACTACCAAATAAGACCAAAGGGACTTGCTCCAAAGGAGTAGTGCATGCCTTGTCTATCTAGACCAGATTTAGGGGACTTACTCCAAGGGAGCAGTGCATGCCTAGTTAGTCCTCTACCTGTCCAAATATCAGCCATGGATAAGGAGCATATCAGGTCAACAAACTCTCCCTTGCACCTCTGTCCATTAGCTGTGAGATCTCTTCTCTCTCCAGCAGTCTTGGCCTCATTCTTTGTCCACTACGTTGACCATACCGATGCCTCGAGTACCTACAGAGTATAAATCACTGTCCAGCACCTTTGTCATGCAATATGCGGGCATCTTCCTGGTCTCTACATATTCCAGGACCACGATCTCCTCTACGACGAGCTCGCCTGATTAATAGTACCTGATGTCAATGTGCTTGGTCCGCCATGAGATGACATCATCTTGTGCCATTTTCATGGCACTCTTGTTGTTGATGCGGACCTGCTTACTAGTCCTAAAGCATAGCAAATATTGGGGCGTGTTCCTACGATGGTATACATGAGGCTGCCAATAGGAGACAAGTACGGAATATTCTCCATCTCACGTCGTTCTGCTTCCGAACTGGCGCTCATGGAAGAGGGGAGCTTGATGTCTGTTGTCATGGGTGTACTGATGGGCTTGTAGTCCACAATGTTGAAGCGCTTAAGGACCTTCATGATGTACTTGGTCTGGTTCAGCTCGATTGCGGTGGACGGCTATCCAGAGGTAGAACTCGAGCGGACCCATGTCCTTCATCTTGAACCTGTTGCTATCTTCAGCTTGTTCAACAACTTGACCGATGACATTCAGATGATCAGGTCATCCACGTGCAATGCAACCAGCATCAAACCTTGCTCATCCTCCCGCATATAGACACTAGGGTCATTTTGGCAGTGCGTGAAGGTGAGCCCGGCCATGAAGCCGTCCATGTCCTTGTACCACATCCTTAGGGCCTGTTTAAGCTCGTAGAGTGCTTTGACAAGCTTGCAAACCTTGCCTTCTGGAGCTTTCACTCCCTCACACACTTCCATAAGCAGCTCTTTGTCTAGCTTCCCTTAGAGGAAAGCCTCTTTTAAGGCCTGTCTACGAGCACCTATGTTCCGTTCTCTTCGATGGATGCGAGTTCACTATCCATTGACTCCTTCTACTTGGCCGCATCTGGCATGTTCATTGCCTCCGTTACAGTCACAGGCTCTCCCTCAGCCAAGCATGACCAGCTTAGTCCGGTCCATTCATCACTCTCAGCAGCGTACCTGGGCAGAGGTTTCTTCTGGAGCGTACTACGCCAGAGTGTTCCTGGTGGTGCTTCAAGGCTTTGTTGCTTCTGTTGCTCCTACATTACAAGTGATCTCCTGTTTGAGGAAGAGCCACCGGCCTCAGAGTTTGATTCAGAGACCTCGGACGCCTCAGATTCAGTGTCAGAATCTGTTGCTATGTAAGCATGCATAACCACTCTCCCTGCAACACCATGCTTCAATGGCACCATGTGCCAGTTTTTTGGTGCATGATCACCTGACTCGAGCAACACAATCCTGATTTGGGAGCATGAACAGGGTCCAGCAACTCTTCCTTGCCGAGCGTCCTTTCATCAAACTGGACATCTCGGCTCCTGATGAGCTTTCCAGCCGCTTGGTCCCATAGCATGTATACCTTGTGTGCGGTATCGTATCCAACCATTACACTCTTACGATCACGAGCATCCTGCTTGCCACTCCCTTCTCCTGCTTGGACCTTTGCCAAGGCAGTATAGCCAAAGACCCTCAAGTGTGAGGCATCTGGCTTCTTCCCTGACCAAGCCTCATGTGGCGTCTTAAGCTACTTCTCTTGCTGGTTTTTACCACGACTTCCAAACGGGGCTACCGGAATGAGATTAACAAGGTAGCAAGCATTTCTTACAGCTTCAGTCCAAAAGCGAGGTAGGAGTTTGGCGTTCAAGAGCATGCTTTGTGTCATGCCGTGGATAGTCTGGTTCATCCGCTGGACAACGCCATTACTTTGGAGGGTGTAAGGCGTGGTGGTCTGGTGGTTGATACCGTGTTGGCTCAACCAGCCTTTGCACGCCTCGTACTCACCACCATTATCCGTGCGTAGTGCCTTGACCTTCTTGCTTGTCTGTCGCTCTACCTTCACGACAAACTGTTGCAGCTTCTCCTTGACCTCTCCCTTTCTTTTAAGGAAGTAGATCCTCATCTTGCGACTGTGGTCACCAATGAAGGTCAAGAAACACTTGCTACTGTCGTTTGAACGGGTGCGGAATGATTCGCACACATCAGAGTAAGTCAGGTTCAAGATTCCTCCCGCATGTTGCCCATTACGCTCAATAGGCTTTCTCTTTGCCTTACCTTGGAGGCATGGCTGACACAGCTTTTTACACTTTCCCTCATCCTTGGCCTTGCATCCCTCCATCCCATGAACCACTTCGTGCTGCTGCAGAGCTTGTAGTCTGCTGTCGGCCACATGGCCAAACCGCCTCCAATATAGCTCAGTATCTGTGTTGGTAGAGTTGGCCGCCATGGTGACGGCTTGTGGTGCAACATCACGCTTTGGAGACTTGGGCTCTTCAACCGCCGCATATCTCTCATTTACACTCTCGAGGGGTTTTGTCTGTAGCACGTAGAGCCGATCGACTCTTGGGACCTGTGTGACAAGGCTCTCCTTGGGATAGGAGATCTTGATGTCCTTGTTCTTGACAATCACGTCCTCCTCCTCCGTGAAGATGACCATCATGTCGTGGTCTATGAATTTGGACACTGACAAGAGGTTTGCCACAAAAGACGGCATATAGACAACGTTCTCCAGCTTCAAGTCTTTTTCAGCACCATTCATGTTGATGCTGATCAACTTACCTCCCTCGCGTTGCGCATGGACAAGGCTGCTGTTGGCACACCTGAAGCGACCTTCAGTGTCCCCAATGGAGATGAACCTATCCTTCTCCCTTGAGGAGTGATGGTTCGTACCACAGTCGAGCATGTAGGCTCTTCGCTTGAGCAATGATGCTTCCTTGGTTGCCGACACGCTCTTAGCTATCATGTTTGTCAACTCCTTACCCTTTCCTTTACCCTCATATCTACCACCATGATCTCTGTCTTCCTTCTTGGGAGCCCTGCACTCCCGTGCCCAATGCTCAGGTTTGCCACAGTTATGGCACTTCCCAAGGTTCTTTTAACTCTTTCCACCACCACCATTGCCTTTTCCTCCATTGTAGCGCTTCCACTGCTACTCACACCAAAAGAGGAATTGTTGCCACGACCACCGTACTCTACACCATATGCTGAAATGTTAGCCTCACTACCACTGCGACGCATGGCCTCGTTGCGCACGTACTCGGACACTACCTCATACGTCAAATCCTCCTCCTCCCTACCGCCAAAGACGGTGATCAGAGGACCCCAACTTTCAGGTAGCACCATGAGGAGGATCATGGCCTACATGTTGGTGCCAATTTCCTAGTTCATTTGGGTCACTTGCTGCACCAGCCCTTCAAACTGCAACAGGAAGTTCGGAATCGACTCTCTCACGCTCACCCTCATCGAAGTCAGCTTTTGAAGGATGAAGAGGCGATTTAGAAGAGCCGTTGATTAGCATACACGTGCAAGCTTCTCATAAGCCTTTGATGCATGTGTGATGCCTTGGAGGTGGACTTGTTGTGACTCATACGTTGATGTCACAAGAATCGCAAGCGCCATGTCATTTTTGACACTCCATGCTTTATATCCAGGATCTGTTTTTGGAGGTTCAACCTCTTCTCTAAGGAACATCTTCAAGTAGGCAGGCATCCTTGTGACAATCTTAGATTCCAATTTCCACAAAGGAAAACCAAACCTTCTGAACTTTGACATCCCACCGTTGACCTGCTCGAGACAGAGCGTCAGGAATGTCCTCATACTATTTCTCTCCTTTACTTCTCTGCTTTGTTGAGGTCGATGTAGGCTGATGTAGGCTGTTGTCTGCTACCGGTTTAGAAGTAGCAAATCTGTTTCTTACCCCTTAGATGTTGATCACTTGCAAACAGAAAGAACGCATAGTAACGAACCCGGGGTCGTGCCTCCAAGGGCAGAGCTTATCCTTGGCCCTAGTTTACTAAGTGCCAGCACCTGCCGTTGGAGGTTATAGAGCAGATCGATAGTACTTGCCTAATACTTGTCGATAGTACCATCTTGCTTGAATTTTTTTCGGATACCCACGTTGACCCCACCACATGCGCGTTTTGGGGCCTGTCCGCCAGAACCCATGTTCCGTTCTCTTCAATAGATGCGAGTTTGCTACCACTGCCTCCTTCCACTTGGCCGCATCTAGCATGTTCATAGCCTCTGTTATAGTCACAGGCTCTTCCTTAGCCAAGCATGACCAGCCGAGTCCGGTCCATTCCGCACTCTCTGCATCGTACTTGGATGGAGGTTCCTTCTTGTGCGTACTACGCCATAGTGTTGTTGGTGGTGCTTCAAGGCTTAGTTTCTTCTGCTGCTCCTCCACTACCAGTGATCCGCTGTTTGAGGAAGAGTCACTGGCCTCAAAGATTGACTCAGAGCAGCGGACGACTCCGACTCAGAGTCAGAGTCCATCGTTGTGTCCGCCTGCACAACCACTCTCCTAGCATCACCATCCTTCACTGGCACCATCTGCCTTCTTTCTCGTGCCTGATCACTTGACTCGAGCAACACAACCCACTCTCCTTATTTCGGAGCATGGACAGGGTCAAACGACTCTCCCTTGTCAAGCGTCCTTTCATGAAACTCGACATCTAGGCTCTTGATGAGCTTTCCAGCCGCTTGGTCCCATAGCCTGTACGCCTTGTGTGTGATGTCCTATCCGACCATTACACACTTACAAGCGCGTGCATCCAGCTTGCCACTTCCTTTTCCTGCTTGGACCTTTGCCCAGGTAGTACAGCCAAAGACCCTAAAGTGTGAGGCATCTGGCTTCTTCCCAGACCAAGCCTCCTGTGGCGTCATGAGCTGCTTCTCTTGCTGCCTCTTAGCACGCCTTCCATGTGCGGCTGCCGGAGTGAGATTCACAAGGTAGTAAGCAGTTCTTGTAGCTTCAGCCCAGAAGTAAGGTGGGAGTTTGGTGTCGAAGAGCATGCTTCGTGTCATGCCAAGGATAGTCTAGTTCATCCGCTCAGCAACGCCATTACTTTGGGCGGTGTAAGGCGTGGTGGTGTGGTGGTTGATGCCGTGTTGGCTCAACCAGCCTTTGCATGCCTTGTTTTCACCACCGTTGTCCTTTTTGCGCAGTTCCTTGACCTTCTTGCTCGTCTGCCGCTCTACCATCGTGACAAACTCTCGCAGCTTCTCCCAGACCTCTCCTTTTGTCTTGAGGAAATAGATCCACATCTTGCGACTATGGTCATCGATGAAGATCAAGAAATACTTGCTGGCGCCGTTCAAAAAGATGCGGAATGGTCTGCACACATCAAAGTAAATCAGATCCAAGATTGCTCCCGCACAATGCCAATTACGCTCAAAGGGCTTTCTCTTTACCTTGCCTTGGAGACATGGCTCACACAGCTTTTTGCACTTTCCCTCATCCTTCGCCTTGCATCCCTCCATCCCATGAACCATTTCGTGCTGTTGCGTACCTTGTAGTGGTCTGTCGGCCACATGTCCAAACCGCCTGTGCCACACCTCGGCATCTGTTTTGGTAGAGTTGGCCGCTATGGTGAAGGCTTGTGGTGCAACATCATGCTTTGGAGACTTGGGCTCTTCAACCGCCGCATATCCCTCATTTGTAGTCTCAAGGAGTTTAGTCTGCAGCAAGTAGAGCACATCAGCTCTTGCGACCTTAGCGACAAGACTCTCCATGGGAGAGGAGATCTTGATGTCCCTGTTCTTGACAATCACGGCCTCCTCTAAGTGAAGACAATTGTCATGTCTGGTCCGTGATTTTGGACAAGAACAAGAGGTTTGCCGCAAAACACGGCATGAACACGGTGTTTTCCAATTTCAAGCCTTTTTCTGCACCGTTCACGTTGATGGTGATCAACTTATCTCCCTCGTCTTGCGCATGGATAAGGCTCCCGTTGGCACACCTGAAGCGACGTTCAGTGTCCCCAATTGAGATGAACCTATCCTTCTCCCTTGAAGAGTGGTGGTTCATGCAAGAATCGAGCCCGTAGGCTCAACGCTTGACCAGTGCCGCTCCCTTGATTGCCGGCAAGCTCTCAGCCATCATGTTTGACAACTCCTTCTTACCCTTTCCTTTGCCCTCATATCTACCACCATGATCTCCGTCTTCCTTGTTCGGAGCCCTGCATTCCCGTGCCTAGTGTCCAGGCTTGCCACAGTTATGGCACTTCCCAGGACACTTTGAACTCTTTCCACCGTCGTCATTGCCTTTTCCTCCAGTGCCACCGCTTTTGCTACTGCTCTGGCCACAAGAGAAATTGTTGCCACGACCACCGTACTGTCCAGCATAGGCTGAAATGTTAGCCTCACTACCACTGCGACGCATGGCCTCGTTGCGCACGTACTCGGACACTGCCACATACGTCAAATCCTCCTCGTTCCAACCGCTAAAGACGATAATCAGAGGACCCCAGCTTTCAGGTAGCGCCATGAGGAGGATCATGGCTTGCATGTTGGTATCGATTTCCCAATTCATTTGGATCCATTGCTGCTGCAGTCGTACAAACTGCAACGGGAAGTCTAGAATCAACTCTCCCTCACTCACCCTCATTGAAATCAGCTTTTGGAGGATGAAGAGGTGCTTTGCGAGAGCCGTTGATTGGTGTACACGTGCAAGCTTCTCATAAGCCTTTGATGCATGAGTGATACCTTGGAGGTGGACATGCTCTCACTCATGCACTGAGTCACAGCACACAGTTTGCACCCTCACCGATAGTCTGGGTTGGAGGCTGCCGCCTCGACCACGCGTGTAGCGCGGCAGGGCACGCGATGGCACTAAGTCCGCCGAGACAATGAAGGCGGATGGGGTTGCTGGCCCGGAGGGGCCCGCACATGTAATCGTGGCTGCTGGCCCCACTGGAGCGACTAGAGCTGCTGGCCCGGAGGGGTCAGCGGACGCAACTCGGGGTGCCGATCCAAAAGCACCAGCAAACGCAATTGGGCCGGTGGTCCGAAGGGACCAGCGGACGCGACAGGGGCTGCGAGCCCGGAGGGACCAGCGGACGCGACTGGGGCTGCCGGCCCGGAGGAACCAGCAGACGCGACTGGGGCTGTTGGCCCGGAGGGACCAGCAGACGCGATTGGGACTTCTGGCTCAGAGGGACCAACGGACGCGGCTGGGATTGCCGGCCCTGAGGAACCAGCGGACGCGACAGGGGCTGCCGGCCCTGAGGGACCAGTGGACACAACTAAGGCTGGCGACTTGGAGGGACCAGTGGACGCGACTGGGACTGTTGGCCCGGGGGGACCAGTAGATGCGACTGGGGCTCCCGGCTCGGAGGGACCAGCGGCCGCGACTCGGGCTACCGACTGAGAGGGACTGAGGGATGTGTCACAAGGAAGGGGCAGGACGGAGGACGGAGTTACCACTCTCCTACGCGACGGGTTGGACATGGACAAGCCGGAGCGAATGAGGTCGCAAGGAAACAGGTCCTCAAAGAAGAGGGCGTCCTGGGACTTAACTATGCAGTGTTGAGAGGGATCCCAGAAGCGCCAGGCCTTGCACTGACGAGAGACACCGAGGAAGGTACAGGGACGTCCGCGGGAGGCGAGCTTGCCACCCTGTTGCGGGGCGGGCAGCCACACAATGGCCACACAACCCCAGATGTGAGCCGGGCGGAGGTCAGCGCGCTGACCGCACCAATGATGGAACAGCGTGGACTGGCGAGGAAGGGGACCGTGGAGAATCCGGTTCCAGACCCAGGTCATGTAGGCCATGGCTTTAAAGCAGAAGCCATCGGAGAGACTAGACTCGATGCGCATGGTGCGGACGGTGTTGGCCATGGTACGGTTCCACCGTTCAGAGACACCATTCAGGGCGGGCGTGTAAGGCGCGGAAGTCTAATGGCGGATGCCGCGGGAGGCGAGAAAGGTTGTGGCCTCACCCACGTACTCACAACTGCGATCAAAGCAAAAACGGCGGAGAGAGCGGCCACACTCACGCTCAACAAGGACAAGCCAGTCCTGGATGGCATAGGCGACATCGCTCTTGTGCTGAAGGCAGAATACCCAACGGTAGCGAGAATAGTCATCAGTGAGGTTGAGGACATAGCGACCATGCTCGTCAACAGACTCGGAGGGGAGAGGACACATGACGTCCGAGTGGAAAAGGTCGAGAGGGGCGGATGCACGAAAGGAAGACAAGGGGTACGTAGACCGGTGCATCTGTGCGGTAAGCTACTATGTCAGTGCGGTGAGCTGTTGCTGAAGAGCAGCAATGGGGTCAAGATTGTCGCCAACGACGTAGGAGGACTGCTACCACCGCTGCTGCTGCTCCTGGTGCTACTGCTACTCCTCTCGCTCCTGCTGCTCCGACTACTCCTGCTGCTGTTGCTCCTGCTGCTGCTACTGTTGATGTCACTGCTATTGCTACTACTGCTACTTCTCCTGCTGCTACTAGAGTCGCTACACGAAAAGGGGAGTGGGGGTCCCTCCAACAGAGGAGGACCCCTCCCCAGTGGGGCTACAAGCCATAGTGTGATGCCCTTTTCTATTTTTTAAGTTTTTTTTGTAGTGCTCACGTCAGCAGTGACGTCTGTTGAGGGCACTAGATGTCCCGTCCACCCCTGGGTTTGCTTCCCCCCTCCCTTGCCCCCTTTTGTTTATTTTTTGAGAGTTGATGACGTTCGTACTGACATCAGCAGTGACATTAGCAACGGGATGCTCACATTAGTAGAGGAGGTTGTTGGGGCTGATGTTGCAGCTACTGTTGCTGCTGCTGCTTTTGTTGCTGCTACTGCTACTATAGCTGCTGCTACAGCTATTGTTGCTACTTCTACTGTTGATGCTACCGCTACTACAGATGCTGCTACCGTTGGTGCTACAGCTGCGGCTACCGCTGCTGCTGCTACTGCTGCTACTGTTGCAACTACTGCCACTATTGCTCCTGCAGCTGCTGCTGTTGCTGCTATTGCTGCTACTGCGGCTGCGGTTGTAGTAGTTCCTGCTGCCGCTGCTGCTATTGCTTTTATTGCAACTGCTGCCGCTGTTGCTACTACAGTTGCTGCTGCTGTTGTTGTTGCAACTTCAGCCAGAACAGTAGCAAGAGCAAAAACTGTTGTTTTTCCAGGCTACTACGACTATTGTGGTGGTTGCAGTAGCAAGGGTAGCTGCTGGAGCCGCGGCATCAAAGCGTGTGGGCTGGGGGATTTTTTTCATTGCATTTTTTTTCCTTTTTTTCTTTTCTCGTCTCTCACAGGGGGCAGCTGCCCGTTGCTAGCTACAAGCAACGGGCTGCTGCTCACTGGTAGCGAGTTTCTGCTTGCTGGCAGCGAGCTGCTGCTCGCTGGCAGCAGCTTGCTGCTGCTCGTTGCGCGCTTGCTACGGGCAGCAAGCAGCAATAGCCATTGCTGGCAGCTGCTCGCTGCAGCCGCTGCTGCAACTGGCTGCTGTTGTGGCTCGCTACTACGGCTGCTGCAACCTGCTACTCCTACTGCACGCTGTTGTAGCTATTGCTTGCTGCTGCTGCTGCTAAGCCTGCACACGAGACTCCAGGATTCGTGAGACGGACTCACAAATCCGAGTCCTGGGCCGGATTCGCGAGTCCTTTCCAGGGCAGGTCTCGTCTCGTAGGATTCGTGAGACCTTCATGTGGGGGGAAAGGTGGTGGGAACAGGCACAAAAACAGTCCAAACCCACTTTAGTACATGTAATTAACGCTCATGTCACAACACATCCATTGGTTAGAGACATGTCAGAGTAAAACGTACCTTGATGCATGTTTTACCATTTAGAATTCATAAAACATTCAATTTAATATGATGCTTTTGCTGAAATCCATGGTCAGATTCGTGAATCCACACTTGAGGATTCGCAAAACCAAGGACTCGCGAGTCCCAAGAAAGATTCAAAAATCCGGTTCCAAGACCAGACTCGTATGAGCGAATCCGGTTCCATGTCTAGATTCGCGAATCTGGACTCGTGTGCAGGCTTAGCTACTGCTCGCTGTTACTGCGAGAAACTGCTGCTGCAAGTTATTGCTGCGAGATGTTGCTGCTGCAAGCTGCAGCTGCTGCAAGCTGTTGCGAGCTGCTGCTTCTGCCTGCTGCTACTACTGGTACATGCAGCTGCTGCTAGCTACAATTGCCAGTGCTCACTGTCATTGCCCATGGCTGCCGTTGCTACAGACAGCTGCTGCTGCGTGCTGGTGCCAATCACTGCACCTGGGTGACGTTGCAGCGTGTGTCATCGCCTATAGGTGTTGGACGCGGCCTGCCGCTCACCTCCTTGCATCAGGCGTGGGGGTCAGTGCTGCCGAAACATTTTGGCAGCATTTCCCCTGGCCCTGTGGTCGTGGGAAAAAATCCGACGACGCCACCAGGCAGGTCAATGCTGCCAGAAAAAATCCGGCAGCATTTGCCTTGCACTGGCGCGGATGGAGATTCGCCGCCGTTGTCTACCACCTGTACGCCAGTCTTCTGCTGATGCTACGCTCTGGCTCTGATACCAAGCTAGAAAACCTAGGCAGCAGGTTGGGGCAGCATGCCTTGTTGATGCAGCGTTCCGGCCTCCTCGCTCATTGCTTAAGTCTGCTACCCCATCAGTCTACTACTCTAGAGTGTAAGTCTAGAAGCTCTATGTTTGTTACTCAGAAACGTGCGTGCCAGTGTTAGCGCCAGAAAGCAGCAGAAAACTAAAAGTGACTGATAAGGAATGAAGAATGAGCAACAACGGGAGATCCCTCCAAGTTGTAGCTCCCGCCCACTAGTGTAGAACTTGTTACTCAGCTAACCAGCCAATCAGAAAATAGTCTATGACCTATTTTCTGGCAGGCAGGGTTTTCTCTGTGAGCCGTGCGAGACGCCCGACAGCCCAAAACCCGAGCGTCGTCCATTTTGCCTGGAAACTGGACCAAACCATAATCGTGCCGTTGCAAAACGCAGTCTTGCAGTCAAACTCAGCTAGAGAAATAGCAGTAAATAGTTATTGCTGCCCAAACCCAGGCACTGCCTACGATAGTCAATGATGCCAAACAGGGCCATACCTGCTGTATGCAGGAGACACGAACCCTAGGCACCGCATGATGCTACAAATGTAATGCCACAGCTAAACAAAGCGCTAGGTGCATGCAGACAACATCTGCAATGGCAGTGACCGCCGACGAATCGACCACTGAGGAGATTTGGCGATGGGGCCAAGCGCATCGCCAGAGGGAGGAGGCTCCAGCAACGGGTGAGTGGGCCTCAACGTGCGTCGGCTCCACCGAGCGACACTCTAGCGGCTTCAAGTCTTGCCCTCAGGCATCTGCACGCCGATGTACACAAGCCGGGAGGACACAATAGAGTACAATGAGAGATGCACAAAAATGAACATTCTCTATGTTCCGCCCATTGCTGGTGCTTCTACTGCTTCTACTGCTTCTGCTACTCACACGCCTCTCGGTGCTCTGATACCAAATTGGAAACATTTTAGGGCGTGCAGATCCAAGCAAAAACATACATGAGCTTTATGTGTGACAACCATGCAAGACGAAAGGAATTTGGCTACAACGCTGAATGTAAAAGAACAAGGAGAGTTTACAATTGAGCCCCTAGCGGGCTAATGTAGGGGCGTCGGCAACTAGCTGCACCAGGCCCTGTCACCCCTGCTGAACCCAAATGAGTCACAGAGGAGAACACACTGCATACACCATAAGAACAACAAAGGTGGCCTCCTGGAAGCACCAAAACAGCTCTCCGAGTGCCCGAGTCTCGACCACCGCGAAAACATGAGCAGTGCTAGAAAACGTCAAAATCAGCGTCCAAACATCTAAAATGGCTGTCCGAACATCGGAAGCTCTACTACAACCATTGGGGCTCCTCCTCCCATCGTTACAGTCCATCAAGTTCACGAGTCTCAACCCACCGAGAAAACTCTCTTGCCTCCTGACAAGCCCACAAAGTTGCCGCAACGCATCGACCACGTCTCGCCGGCGCTGTTGTAGGTGCTGGAGAAGTCTCGGTACAATCCGGAGCCCCTTGTCGTCATGCCCTCCTCTATCATATACCGCCAACGTGGGTATATGGATAATGCATTAGCGTCCGTCGTGACGGGTAGAAGCCACACAAACCAACACTTGCTAGTGCGGTAGCTGTCTGGACAGTGTCGCCACGTCAGCACCAGCAAGGTTAGGAAACTTCCTAGCAATTTCTCAGGGAAGGCACGAGAGGTGAGCCGGAACATGTAGGAGCAGCTCAGAAGCCTGTCGCGTGCCTGCATGGGAGTTTTGCGTCGAATCGAGAGGTCGCCAAAACATACACACTAATAGCTAGATGTGCGCATGAGAGGTGGAGGAGGCCAATCAATGAGCCTGCTCGATCGATCCCCCCTCCCCCCACCCCTCCCCTCCTTACAAAACCTTGTTTTATCATCTCCTCTTAGGATATTACCATTTTTAGTGTTTAACACTCAGATAGCTCAAAGCCCAAAAAGTGATAACTTTGTCTCGTGCGAGACCAAACGATTTTGTCTTTTTTTATGCTGTGCAAGATAACGAGATGAGACAAAATCGAATATCCTTGACCACGCATGTCACAAATCAATCCCCCAGTCCCCACTACCCCCGACACCCCTCCCCCCCTCTTCCCTCGGCACCCCTTCCCCCCCTCCTCCCCGACCACCCCTTCCCCTCCCCTTCCTGTTGGACAAGCAGCCATCCCGCTCAGTTTCAGGTCCACAAGAGCAAGTTCCAAAAAATTACGAGATTCCTACTCCGATTGTCAATTCAACTTCACTAGTAAATAGATCAGGTGGCAAAATGTCTACGGTTCAAGTTTGAGGCCGATCCAACGATCGGATTGGGAGACATGAATTCTCCAAGTTTTTTAGGTCAACCGCTGATATCCGGGTGACCATGGGCGATGGCTCCATGCCTTAGCCTGAGAAAAGAAAAAGGCAAGAGGTCCAGGGTCAAGACCTGATGGAAGAAATATCCAAAAAGTTCCTAGATTCTTGGGTTGCCTTGTCAGAGTGTGCTCACTAGGAAAAAAGGTACCTCTCCTTACTTTTTAGGTGAGGTGAGATCCGTGTGTGCTAGCCATGGACACATGGCGATTTCCATGGGATTGTGGGTTATGTGACCACTAGGAGTCTGCCATGACAGCATTTTCTAGCTCTCTAGGTCGTGTGTGAGTGGTCAGCCTGATTGCTAGGCTGGTTTCCTCCCTTGTGTGAGATTATGGACTCTAATGTGTGAGCCTTAGCCTCCATGGCTAAGTGGTGTGGCTTGTGAGAGTGCTGACTTGCCCAAGCTCTTACTCTATATGTACTCCATCATTTTGAGTGATTCAACAACCATTCTTCAGCACAAGTAATGCTCTTCCAGTCCCACATGCTTGTTGCTCCAAGGCTCCCTCTCTCCTCCAGTTGCAACACTTGGTATTAGAGCCAAGTTATGCCACTTTCAGCCAGCACAGGCCGTCACTTTGAGAGTGAGAGGTTGGGGTAAAACCTTTACCAAATGTGACAAGCAACCACAGGATGTTCAAGTTCAAGAGACAAGCTTTCCAACGAGCCCAAGATCGCGAAGATCGAAGAGTCGGATTGAGAGTCATGCTCAAAACGAGGTTAGCCAGGGCTACACTCTTCTCTCTGAGTAAGACTTTCGCCTTGTGATGACCATAACTCTCTCGTTTCTTTGTCAAATTTAAAAAGTAGCACATATGAATTGAAATATTTTTCCTAAGCTTTCCATTGGTGCAAAAACATTTGCATTCTATCAGTACGTTTGGGACAAACGCCGTTTACAAGCTAGCTGGTGTGAGCTGGAGTAGGAGCAGAAGCATACCCTGTTTTCAAAAGGGCATGTCTCTGAAAATCCCCTGTTGATGACCCTGATTTATGGGTCGATCTGAAAGTTTTTAGCTGACTTTTCCAGTGGTGGGCTCAGTTTTTCAAAATTCCCAGTCTGCTGGCCTGTACAGTCCACTTTCTGTCAGACAGATTTCTGGCAGAAGCAGCAACAGAAGCAGGGGTAGCGCAGCCACTCAAGGGCAGTGCTGAGCATCACCAAGGCTCAAAATGGCAGCAGCAGGCATAGTAACAGCAGCCCAGCCCTGGGAGAGGCTTGAAGGACGCGCCAACTTCACATTTTGGAAGATCCGTACCCGCCTCCTTTTGGAGGAGAGGGGCTTGTGGGAGGTGGTGAGCGGCGACGAGCGCGCTCTGCCTCCACAGGCAAAAGGCATCACCGTAGCAGAGGTGGTGGCAGGGAAGACGCCGCAGAAAGGTGCACTAGATGCAAGTTCATCTACAACTACGGCAGCGGCATATGAGGAGTGGAAGAAGAAGGACAAGCAAGCTTATAGGCTGCTTGTCAACACCATCTCCAACCCGCATCTTCAATACGTGAGTGACAAGGCTAGTGCAAAAGAGGGGTGGAACACATTGTGGAAGAAGTATGAGAGCAAGGATCCTGCATTCCTCATGCTTTTGGAGGAGAAGATGATGGCGTTGAAAATGCAGGGTGGCGAAGGGATGGAGGCGTACTTAGATAGGGCAAAGGAGCTGGCAAAGCAGCTGAAAGCAGCCGGCAACCCTGTGGAAGACACGCGCTTCGTCCTTCTCTTGCTGAGGGGACTCCCAATGAGCAATGACACGGTGCGAGAGACGTTGGAGTGCCAGCCAACTCTCGACCTCAACTTCATATGCACGCACTTGGTGTAGGTACAGCTGTGTCGCGATGCCGCAAAGCGCAATGGCGGTAGCAGCAGCAGTGAAGCAGCTTTCATGGCGATGGGCTCACGCAACCAGCAGCAGCAGCAGTCTGGACAGCAGAGAGGCAAGAAGAAGGGCAAGTCTATTATTACCAGAAAGAGGAGCACTACAAGAAAGTGCCTCAAGTATAAGAGGGACCAGAAGGAGCAGCAGGAGCAGCAGCAAAAGAAGCAATCTCCATAGCAACAGCAGTAGTCACAACAACGTCAGCAGCACCAGCAGCAGCAGCAGGAGCAGAACCAGACCGGCGTGCGCCACTTTGGCAACATGAACGTGGCCAAGGAGGTGCACGCCCGCCTCTTCATGGCAAAGTCTGACATGTCGCAGAAGGAGGAGGCAGATCTGGCGTGGAACAAAGACTCTGGGTGTACCAAGAATGTGACGCACCACAAGGACTGGTTTACGTAGCTGCTCTCCATTCTCCCCCGTCTGATTGCTTTGGGTGATGATCAGGTGGTCTATGCTGAGGGGATTGGGATTGTAGAGATGTGGTTAGAGACCCCGCGTGGCATTAAAGTGGGAGTGTTCCATGGCGTGATGTATGTACCTGATGCTGCCTTCAACCTTCTCTCAATGTCCTCTCTCACCAACACAGGACTGCGAGTCGTCAACAAAACCGAAGAGGAGTTGGCCAAGTCGGTGAAAGAAGGCGACATGTACCGCGTGCTGGGGGCAACCAAGATCCCGCGCGAGCAGAGTCTTGAGGTAGTGGTGCAGGCCACAGATGGCAAAATCTGGCATGCACGCTACGGTCACATCGGCATGCGCGCCTTGCAGCAACTTCAAACAAAGCAGATGGTGCGTGACTTACCGACCAGCTCTAACTTTGAGCAACAGTTGTGCATCAGCTGTTTGGAGGGGAAGAAGCATCGCGAGGAGTTCTCTGGAGCAGGGGAGCGAGCAAAGGAGGTGCTGGAGCTGGTCTACATGGACTTGTGTGGCCCGATGTAGACCCACAGCTTTGGAGGCTCTAGGTGTTTTCTCACCTTCATTGATGATTCCAGCCGTTACACTGCTGTGTACTTCCTTTCCTCCAAGGACTAGTGCTTTGACAGGTTCAAGGAATTCAAGGCCATGGTGGAGAAACAAACTGGCAAGAAAATCAAGGCGCTACGCAGTGACCGCGATGAAAAATGACCTGAGCAAGGAGTTCCAGAACTACCTCGCAGCAGCGGGCGTCACGGCGTAGCGCACCCGGCCATACTTGCCGCAGCAAAACGGCATAGCAAAATGCGCCAACCGCACCATCGTTGAGTTGGCACGCTCCATGCTGCACGCGGCTCGCTTGACCTACGACTTTTAGGCCGAAGCAGTGAGTACTTCAGTATACATCAAGAACCGCAGTCCAACCAAGGCCCTGGAGCAGATGACGCTGTACGAGGCATGGTTTAGCAAGAAGCCGAGAGTGGGTCATCTTCGCGCATTTGGTAGCTTGGCGCACATGCACGTGCCAAAGGAGAAGCGGCAAAAGTGGGATGCGAAGAGCACGCAGATGCTGATGATTGGCTACGACGTAGCAAGCAAGGCGTATCGCCTCTACAAGAGGGATACAGGCCACGTCATCATCTTCAGGGATTTCGTCTTCAACAAGAGAAACATCATCGGCACCAACATTGTTTGTGATGAGGCAGCAGAAGTAGCTACGAACGAGGCAGTGGGAGCACATATCCTTCCTCACCCTGTCTCTCCTTATCCTTCCTCCATTGTGACAGTGGGAGAACCAGTCTACTCTCCCATATGTGATGCAGCAGATACAGCGGCCTCATCGGCAAAAGCTGAGGAAGAAGATGCACCACCATCAGCGGGAGTAGTTGTGCCGGCAGCATCGCGCCAGCTGCCTGCTAACGCTCCAGTACCAGGTCCGAGGTACCCTCTCAGGGTGCGCTACAAGCCTGGTGAAAGCGGGAATTTTGGATGCTCCAAAAACCAGACCAGATGAACGTCGTAGTTGCAGCAGACTCTGATGAGCCAACGTTGTACAAGGAGGCCATGGCATCACCAGATGCAACAGATTGGGCACAAGCTGTGCAACAGGAGATATAGTCGAAGCTCGACAACGATATGTGGAAGCTCGGTGAGCGTCCACCTGGACGTAAGGTAATCAAGTGCAAGTTTGTGTTCAAGAAGAAGAGGGGTGCAGATGGCAACCTCAAAAAGTGCAAGGCGAGGCTGGTCGCCAATGGCTACTCACAGTAGGAAGCCATCGACTACACTTAAACTTTTGCTCCTGTTGCAATGTTTGCCTCTGTGCGCACGCTCCTTTCCTATGCATAAACAGAGGACTTTGAGGTTCACCACATGGACATCTAGACGGCGTTCCTGAATGGTGACCTGGAGGAGGAGATTTACATGGAGTAGTCGGAGGGGTTCATCATGGATGGCCAAGAGCACCTGGTTTGCAACCTGCAGAAGTCGATGTACGGCCTCAAGCAAGCGTCGCGTGCTTGGAACCAGAAGTCGGATGCGGCGTTGCATTGCATGAGATTCGAGTGCAACGAGTGTAACTACAGCGTCTATCGCTGGCAGCATGAGCATGATGTCCTTATCATCATCGTGTATGTGGATGACATGCGCCTCCTTTCCAACAGCATGTCTGCAATGTAGGAGTTGAAGGACGCCATGCAGGAGCACTTCCAGATGTCTGATCTCGGGGAGGCATCATACTTTCTCGGTATCCAGATCACGCGTGACCGCAAATCACGCTCTCTCTCGCTGCAGCAGAGCCGCTGCATCAAGGATGGTTCGCAGCGGTTCGGCATGGCAGAGGCAAAACCCATCGGCACGCCGCTTGAGACGCGGCAGTACCTCGTGAGCTTCAATGGAGAAGCAAATGCAGCTGAGCGGCAGAAGTACCAGAGCGCCGTAGGCAGCCTCATGTACCTGATGGTTGCAACCAGGCCGGACCTCTCACAGGCTCTTAGCGCTGTGAGCTAGCACATGGCCAGTCCCGGACCTGAGCAGCAGAAGGCAGTGGGGCGGACCTTCTCCTACCTTGCTGAAACCATCAACATCGGCATCACCTACAACGGCAACGACAACAGCATCAAGCTACACAGACGCGGATTGAGCTTCAAATCCTGAGGACCGCAAGTCCATCTTCGGACATGTGTTCCTCATGAATGGTGGGGCCATCAACTGGTGCAGCAAGCGGGAGGTGGTCGTGGCCACCTCAAGCACGGAAGCTGAGTACGTCTCTCTCAGCTTTGGAGCCAAGGAAGCAGTTTGGCTTCAGCATCTCATGGCAGAGATGAGTGGGAGTGGAGCAGTTCCATTTCCTATGCGCGTCAACAACAAGAGCGCAATCGCACTCCCCAAGAATCCTGAGCACCATGCACGCACCAAGCACATTGACATCGCATATCACTTCATCAGGCACATGGAGCAGGAGGGTGCTATCAGGCTGGAGTTTACTCCAACCAGCAAGCAGGTCGCTGATTTCTATACCAAGCCAGTGACCCGTGAGAAGCAGTACTTCTGCATGAAGGCATGTGGACTCAGCCTACTCTGACCACGGCAAAGTGGGAGATTGTTGGAAAAGATGCCATCCGGCTCAATTTCAGGTCCACAAGAGCAAGTTCCGAGAAACTACCAGATTCTTGCTCCCATCGTCAGTTTGACTTCTTCATTGAAAAGATCAGGTGGCCAAATATCTATGGTTCAAGTTTGAGGCCGATCCAACGGTCGGATTGGGAGATATGAATTTTCGAAGTTTTCGGGGTCATCGATAGCTGATATCCGGGTGACCATGGGCGATGGCTCCATGCCTTAGCCTGAGAAAAGAAAAAGGCAAGAGGTCCAGGGTCAAGACCTGATGGAAGAAATATCCAAAAAGGTCCTAGATTCTTGGGTTGCCTTGTCAGAGTGTGCTGACTAGGAAAGAAGGTACCTCTCCTTATTTTCTTAGTGAGTTGAGATCCTTCTGTGGTAGCCATGGACACATGGCGATTCTCCATGGGATTGTGGGTTATGTGACCACTAGGAGTGTGCCATGAGAGCATTTTTGAGTTCTCTAGGTCGTGTGTGAGTGGTCAGCCTAATTGCTAGGCTGATTTCCTCCCTTGTGTGAGATTATGGACTCTAGTGTGTGAGCCTTAGCCTCCATGGCTAAGTGGTGTGGCTTGTGAGAGGGCTGACTTGCCCAAGCTCTAGCTCTATATGTACTCCATCATTTTGAGTGATTCACTAACCATTCTTCAGCACAAGTAATGCCCTTCCAATCCCACATGCTCGCTGCTCCAAGGCTCCCTCTCTCCTCCAGTTCCAACACCTCCCCCCCTGCCCCCAGCACCCCTCCCCCACTTTCCTCCCGACACCCCTTCCCCCCCCCCTTCCCCCTAGCACCCATTCCCCTCCCTCCCCCCTCCTCCCCCACGCCCAACTCCATGCCTTGATACAATCATCTAGAGTCTCTCCTCTTGCACGGCTTTTTTGCCTCATTGAAGCAAGAGACAAAGTCAATCCATCTGTGAACTCATGGAAACTCTCCTCTATTGTGATTTGTGACATTCTTGCACAATCTACTGTGACCATTTGGCCGTGTCCATACTCGTGCAGATCCCTGGGGCGGACCCTGGGAACACCGGTGCGATGACTGGTGGCGGACTACCAGCTTGGAGCTGGCCGACTACCGTTCCAGAGCCAGGGACACTGCCGGGACTCCCTGCTGTTTTTTCTAGAGCTTGCAAGATTCTTTTCGGCGCACTGGCCATGAGCCCAAGTTGCATGTTTTTGCATTGCGTGTCCACTGTTTGATGATGGATATTTGCATGTGACCAGTTGTAGCGTCCGTCTTGTGATCCTGCACGTTTAGATTCAGACGGCGTAGTATTCTGACATGTGTGCGTAGAGTTATGACAAAAACACTGGTTTTGGGCCGGTTTTAGGAGAGCTCTTGGACGCCGCGTGCGACACACGCTGTGCGCCACGGCAGGCATTTATGCCATGGACCTGCATTTGTCATCTCTCTCTGGAAATGCTATTGAAGCATTCAGACACTTTGCCTTGTGTCCCCTAGCCAAACTCTTGCTGTTGCGTGCACGACTTGTGACTGTCGTCACAGTCTGATCAGGCACTCACGCCTGGTCAACGGGAGTGTTACTAAGAAGCTTCCTTGTATCTTTTGATGGTATCAGAGCAGTGAGATAGTTCTGACTGAGTTGCGCAAGAGGGACGCAGCAGAGCAGCAGCAGTGAGAGACACCGCTACAGCAGATCCAGTGGGGCTCGTCAAATATAGCCAATCGTTGTCGACGCAGCCCACACCCACCATATGAGACCGTAGCAACAGCGTAGACCACCGCACCAGCGGTAGCATACCAGTATAGCAGCAGCAGCAGCGGCGGCAGGAGCAGCATAGTAGCAGTAGCTACAACAGCGCGTGGCGGCTGTAGCGAGTCAACTGCCGTCCACAGCCACAGTGGCGGCCGCGACAATAGCAACGCAGCAACAGCAACGGCAGCAACAACATAGGAGCAATATCGCCAGCAACAGTAGCGCAGCAACAGTAGCGACAGTTGCGGCAGCAACAACAGAGTAGCAGAAGCTACAACAACAGTAGTGCAACAACGATAGCAATAGCAACACGGGGCGAAGGCAGCGAGTAGCAGCAGCGGCGGTCTCACGCAACTCCTGTTGCCACTGCTGCGCACGCAGCCACACAATATTTGTTGTAGCTGACGGCAGAGCTACAACAGCAGCTGAGCGGAAGATGCTGCACAGCTTCTGCATAGCTTCCTCGCAGCCGCCGTGGAGCAGCTGCATGCTCGCGCAGAACTGCGAGAGAAAAAAAGGGGGGGTCAAGCTGACTTCAGCGTTTTTGCTTGCTGACGTCATCAGGTCGTGCTGACGTCAGCAACCACCTGCTCACGTCAGGACCATACTTAACCAAATTTTTGGCCAGACAGTCAAAAATTGCCACGTCTAAAGGCCTCAACAAACGCTGACACATTCACAATCTGACAAACCTGACATGTCGACCCATACTGAGAGGCGATATGAACTCGTCTGGCAACAAGGAGAAGGGGACAAGTGATCCCTCCTCTTCTTCTAGGGTCCTGAGCCCACGCTCGCAGGCCATTGAGGACCTGCAGAGCCAGCACAATGAGATGCATTGCTTATAGTGGGAGCAGACTGATGCCATTGACTGAGCTTCTGCGTGTCCAGTCCACGGTCCCACGGCAGGTTTCCAAGGGAGCTGCCGGCGTTGACTTCTCTACACAGCAGTCGGCTTAGGCACCCGTGACAAGAGTTAGAACAGAACCACCACCTCCTGACCTCCTGGATGATGATCCATTCATGCCAGGCATGACAGGCGACTCCCTGGATCGTGAGATTCGAGTTCTTCAGGAGCGCCTCCGTCAGTTGCAGACCGGCACCAGATCTCCTCGGTTTCCTCTGATACGATCGTCACCCGACTATCCTGGTGACTATCCCCTTCCAGGATTCTTCCCCGTCCCTTGTCCTCCTCGGCCTCCAGTTGCTCTCCCCACCGAGCGGCAACCCAAGGACTTTGAGACACCACCTCCACGGTATATCAACGAGGACGGCTTTCACTGCTGGGAAAACCTCTTTCAGGTTTGGGCTACTTGAGAGGGAGTGTGTCCCTACTACCACAGCCCGTATCAGCCTACAGACCTAGCACAAGTGCTCACAGCAGCCAGGGCGATGCGCAGACTTAAACCCAAAACCCTAAACCCTAAACCCTAAACCCTAAACCCTAAACCCTAAACCCTAATTCTCTATTCCATGCCACACAAGACCGTTGTTGCCCCTTCCTTGGGGAGGTCGGCACAGGCACCGGCACCGATCCACGTAGAGGTTGGGATCTGGCCTTATCCCTGCTGGCCGCTGAGGCGCACGCCACTCGTGTAGCACACATTCGTGCCTTCCACTCTCTCTGTCAGGCGCCTGCAGAGCCTGTAGCCGATTACTGGCGATGCGCCATGCGCATCTACACGCGCCTTGGGACCTCAAGAGGCACACAACTGTGGGCGCTCTGTATGATGATGCTTCGAGTTTGCCTTGAGTACACTGACATCTTCACACGGTACAGCGACGCTGTCCTCTAGCCTTCTTCAGCCACTCTGCAACTTCTCCCCTGGGTACATCAACTCTTCCTCCAGGTGACTTCAGCCCGCGAGGCAGCCGTGGCCCATCAGGAGACTTCTCTTACTACAGCACTCGTCGCATCACCACCATCTTCTCTCCTGTAGTCTTCTTCTTCATCCTCCATTACGTCCTCATCTTCCTCCTCTTCGGCCCCGCCCACACCCACTTAGACACAGGGTGTTGCAGCAGCAGCTCGGGGGAAGAAGAAGAAGGGGAAGCGTGGATCAGGTCAGTAGCAGTCACAACAGCAGTCGTCATCCAGTGGTTATTAGTGGATGTTCTGTTCACTACTACAACTATGGAATCGCCCATCGCTACACCGAGTGCCAGCAGCCGCTCGACTGGGCGCGGACTACTCGTGGGTTGCAGGCTACACACGCCCTCCATTTCACATCGAGTACGTCATCCTTGCCATCCACCGGACGCGTGGCGGCCACGACTACAGATGTTCTCGCTTCCTCAGTGGCGAGTGTTCCGGACCGACGCGACCGCACCATCGCTAAGCTCCGACACCTTCTGGCGCTCCACTTTCAGGGAGATGCGAGTGTGTTGTCATCGTTGGGTGGTCCACAGACTATCTTTTTGTCCGTTCCTGTGGGTCGTGGCAACGCATGTGAGGGAGCACAGTCAGCATGTGATGATGATGGGCCTGACTACACCCATTTGGTTCATGCGTCTCATCTTTGCACCCTGCGTCGTTCCTCCCCACTGACGGCTCACCGTCCCTCTGATGCCGAGTGTTCCATTGCCCGTTGTACAGTGACGTCCACCAGTCGTGACTCCGGTGGCACTTGGATCATCCATTCTGGTGCCACTCATCACACGACATGTCGTCGTAGTGATTTTGTTGTTCTCGGTCTTGTCACGTCTGTCCGTTCCATCCGTACTGGCTCTAGTCAGTCCTTGCCAGTCCATGGTGTTCGGGTTGAATATTTCGACGGTTCGACTGACCCCTTGTACCTTTCCGACGTATTGTTTGTGCCTGATCTTCAGCCCAGCCTACTTTCTGTGCGTGCCTGTACACTAATGGGTCTCTCTATGGAGCATAATGTAGACTCAGCGACTGTGACTGCTACTGACACTCGCAGCATTGTCCTTTGTGCCTTAGTCGTAGATGATCTATATCGCGCCTCTCGGACCTCCTCCCCTTGCTCTTCTTCCTCCTCCAGTCGGGTCTTTGTGACAGGTATTCTGTCTTTGGAACACCAGCAGTTGCTTCATCACCGTTAGTGTCATGTAGGCTCCGATACTGTGTCGAAGCTCATTCGGACACAGCAAGCTCTCGGTCTTGACGCGGCTTCTTTCGAGAAGCCACCCAAGACCAACTGTCCCTTGTGCGCTCAGA
Source organism: Penium margaritaceum (assembly GCA_023375785.1). Lineage (NCBI taxonomy): Eukaryota > Viridiplantae > Streptophyta > Zygnematophyceae > Desmidiales > Peniaceae > Penium > Penium margaritaceum. Next base: position 108,168 of record SZWC01001057.1, on the reverse strand, counting down.
AGAAGATGCACCGATGCACCTACCCTGACTCTCATTCCTGAGCGCTTCGACCTCTCGTGCTAGTTCACTGAGACCTTCTCGGTCATCTTCCGGTCGAGTCCCTATCTGATCGGGGCGGGTATGTTCTTACTCTGATTGATGACTTTACCCAGATGCAATGGATCTACAGCCTTTTTCGGAAGAGCGACACCACCCTTGCGGTTTGACTCTGGCTATTGATGGCTCAGCGTCAGTCACGTCACACGCTTTATACTTTCCGCTCGGATCGCGGCGGTGAGTTCCTGGGCGAGATGGACGGATTCTTTGTTCAGCACGGGATTTTTCACCAGGTCTCCGCTCTTGCTACCCCTGAGCAGAACGGCGTTTCCGAGCACTGGAACCGCACCATGGAGGATGCGGTTCGCGTTATGCGGTCTGAGTGCGGTCTCCTTGAGTCCTTTGTCTTTGAGGGTTTCGCCTACATGACTTGGGTCTAGAACCGCCTCCCGCACGGTCCGATTCCGGACCATATTACACCGTATGAGCCCTGGTTTGGACACCGTGTTGACCTTCATCTCGCTCGCGTCTGGGGATCCCTGGCCTCCGTGTTCTACATCGAGGACAAGCAGGGGTCCAAGGTCTCACCTCGGGGCCGCTTATGTGTCTTTCTAGGCATTTCTACGCGTCGTTGTAGGCATTTCCACGCGACGCGCTCTTTTTCGAGTCTCTCACCTACCATGACCTGACTTCGATCGCGGCACTCTCCACCACACATGATCCTACCTGTGAGGGTTCTCAGCGGATGGGGGAGACCTCTCACCAAGCTTATGTGTCCGTTTGAGCCCCCTTCACCTCTCAGTGTCCGGCCCTTGATAACCCAGCGATCATCGCCGTCGGTCCAAAGACCTCACCCGTACAACTTGTTTCACGCCCCAGAGGTGCCCCTTTCCCACGCCTACTTCTGCGCCAGTACCTGCGTCTACTGGCACTCCTATTTCTGTGTCTAGTCTTGTCTCGCCTACTCCTGTACCTACGTCTGCTGGCACTCCTGCCTCTGTATCGGGTCTAGTCTTGCCTGCTCCTGCTATCACATCCAGCCCTCTGTCCCCCACACACGCATCTCCTCGCACGGCATCGCCGGCTGCCTTCCCTCAACCCCCACTAGTTGTGGTCGTACCTGTCCCTGAGCCTGAGGTGCCCCCCTCGTGCTCACGTTACTCCCATGAGCCCGGTGACCGTCTTCGACCACTGGATTCCGGAGCTCAGCGAGCGTCTGGCCCCGCACCCAGGGGCCCCTCTCGCAACATCGCCAGTGGTGACCCCGGCACAAAGGCCCTACGCCTGAGTGTCCGCACTGCGCTCACAGAGGTACATCCAGCGTGCCCCGTAGGGCACGATCTCGTCACTCGCAAGTTCCACATCGCTTGTGATGCAGCAGCTAATCTTGTGGTCTTCAGGCCTAGCACCAAGGCGTGTGCCCTTGCGACGTAGAGCTCTCCCTCTATGGCGCCCGACCCGGGCACTCTCAGGGGAGCTCTCTCATCACAGGATGCTGACGTTTGGCGCGCTACCTATGAGGATGAGCTTCGCGTTATCCGAGAGCATAGAGTCTACGAGCTTGTCGACCTTCCGCCTGGGAGGAAGGCTATTCAAGTCAAAAGGGTCTTTCGCAAGAAAGTGAAGCCGGATGGGTCACTGGAACGGTACAAGGCCCGCTTGGTCGTCAAGCGGTACTCTCAGATTGAGGGCGTCGATTACATTGACACTTTTGCCCCTGTTGGCCGCATGACTTCAGCTCGAACTCTGTTCGGTGTAGTGGCTTAGCATGACTGGGAACTACACCAGATGGACGTGAACAATGCGTTCCTCCATGGCTCTATGGATGAGGAGATTTACGTGGCTCAGCCACCAGGCTTTGAGGACGATGATAAGGTCTGGCGCTTGCGCTAGTCCTTGTACGGCCTCAAGCAGTCTCCGCAGCTTTGGAACCGGGAGATCACTGGCATTTTGAATCGTGCGAGATATGTACATAGCGAGGCAGATCCCTCTCTCTTCATCCTACCGACACCCAAGCGGTTCACCGCCATCGTGGTCTATGACGATGACCTTTTGATCGCGTCTCCGTCCCTAGAGGCCGTGAATGAGGCCAAGGCTGACCTTCAGACTGCCTACAGGATGAAGGACCTCGGTCCTGCATCGGTGTTTCTTGGTATGGAGATCGTGCGAAATCGCAGGCGTCGGACACTGTTGTTGCATCAGGCCTGATACGCACGAGTCCCGGGGGAGCGTTTCAGCGATCTCCTTGGTGCAGTGCCCACCGCTTCCACACCTCTTACACCCGATGGGCAGGATGCCCTGAAGGTGGATGATCCCACACAACTGGAGGAGACAGTGGACGTGATCTTGTACCTCCGTCTCATTGGATCTCTGATGTACCTGGCCACTACCACACGTCCTGACATCGCTTTCGCTGTCAACGTCCTCGCTCAGTTCTCGCAGGCTCCACGTGTCAGAGCCCTTCATGCGGATGTGCGAGTGGTGCGATACGTGGTCTCCACGCCGTACCTCGGACTCTGCTTTCGTCGGCAGTGTTCAATGGTCCTTGACGGCTATACTGACAGCGACTGGGCCTGGAGCCCAGATGGACGCAGCCGTGCTGGCAACGTGTTCCTGCTCGGTGGTACCGCTCTGTCTTGGCGTAGCGAGAAGCAGGGCTGCATCGCACGTAGCTCGTCGGAGGCAGAGTACGTTGCTTTGGGCGCAGGGGCTGCTGAGGCGATAAGGCTGCAACGCCTGTTTCTTGACCTTGGTCAGTCAGTACTCGCCATTGTGCTTCGTTGCGACAACCAGAGTTCTTTCGCCATTACGGAAAACTCTGGTGTCTTTCACGCTCGCACGAAGCACATTGCGGTTGAGCATCACTTTATGCGTGATCTGGCGGAGGGACACGTGATCTCCGTCATGTGCGTTGGCACTCACATGCAGCGTGTTTATTTCTTCACAAAGGCACTAGCTCGCGGAAAATTCCTGGTGGCCATTCGTTTTGTTGCACTTCGACCCATGCCTGAGGGTGGTTGAGTGTGGGATGTGTGTCCGTGTCCCATTGTTTTTACACTCACTATTGTACGTGTCCGATTGCTGGACGTACCATCGGGTCATGGGGGAGTGTTGTGATTTGTGACGTTCTCGTACAGTCTACTGTGACCACTCGGCCGTGTCCATACTCGTGCAGATCCCTGAGGCGGGCCCTGGTGACACCGATGCGATGACTGGCGGCGGACTACCAGCTTGGAGTTGGCCGACTACCGTTCCAGAGCCCCGGACACTGCCGGGACTCCCTGCTGTTTTTTTCTGCAGCTTGCATGAGGCTTTTCGACGGACTGGCCATGAGCTTGATTTGCATGTTTTTGCATTGTGTGTCCACCGTTTGATGATGGATGCATGCAGGGCTGATAGCGGTATTACCGGTACCGCGGTATACCGCGATTTTGTACCGCAGTATCGCCAGTATCGCGGTACGGTATTTTTTTTCCGGTACCGGTACGGTATCGGTACTAACCTATCAAGGTACCCTTCTATCTTACCGCGGTAGTGTACCGCGGTATTGTACCGCGGTACCAACTTGCAAACAAACATTCAGATGCACATATACCGATACCGCGTTATAGGTTGGGCAATGGAGCATCATGTTTTGCAAGTGGACGAACTTCAACAAGGTCACGCACATCGAGTGGAATACTTCCATTTTTTAGATGTACATTTTATTGACATCATTGAACTTTTGTGCCCCTTCAAGGCAGGAGATTGGCATGATAGGTCGAGATCCTCAACTCAAGGGTATTTCTTTCAGAATATCCAATAATATTTCCTCATCCGCTAGTCGACATTGCGACGAGGAGTTGAAGTCGGAGGCCAAAGGTGCGGTTCATGTTGACTGTTTTGTGTCCACAAATTTTGTCAAAGTTTAGCATTTGCAAGAAATAAACGTTTTCTCTTAGGCGCCGATTGTTTTTCATGTGAAGACATGCAATACTCTCACAAACTCGTATGGATCTCATCAATTGGATTTCGTACTTCTCTATTGAGTACCACGGTACTCATTTTGTACCGTGGGAGAACGCGACCTTCAAACAAAGGTATACCGTGTACCGCGGTACTCCCGAAATACCGCAGTACTTTACCAATACCGTACGGAACGCCGTGACGGTACCGGTATCGGTATTGAGCTGCCAGAAAGCTAGGGTACCGTGGTATTCATACTGTGGTAATCTGGTACCGCGGTACTTAAGTACCGCGGTACCAAGTACCGCGGTATTGCAGCCCTCGATGCATGCATGTGACCGGTCGTAGCGAGTGTCTTGTGATCCTGCACGTCTAGGTTCAGACGGCGTAGCATTGTGACATGTGTGCGCAGAGTTATGGCCAAAACAGTGGTTTTGGGCCGGTTTTAGGACGGCTCTTGGACCGCCGCGTGCGACACCCGCTGTGCGCCGCGGCAGGTACTTATGCCATAGACCTGTCATTTGTCATCTCTCTCTGCAAATCCTATTGAAGCAATTCAAATACTTTGCCATGTGTCCCCTAGCCAAACTCTTGTTGTTGCGTGCATGACTTGTGACTGTCGTCACCGTCTAATCAGGCCCTGACACCTGGTCGATAGGAGTGTTCCTAGGAAGCTTCTTTGCATCTTCCCACCCTCACTGTGTTAAAAATTCAACACTCGGTTTGTGGCTGTGACATAACATCAGCTTACGCCAACCACAGTCACTCACCCATGTTCCCAAGTATATACATCCTCTCCTGACAACTTCCATAACAGGGAATTGTAGCGCATAAACATTCATCTATAAAGAATGAATTTACCTCCACTGGGAGAATTCCAAATTCTGCTGTGTGGGAAAGTAAGCTTGCTGAAGGACAGCACACACCTTGCTTCATCAAATTCTGGGCACTAGTTTGCGCCTTGTTTGAGCGGCTAGTGTACAAGGAATGCCTAAGAAGCAGTTGCATGATGAGGAACAACCCAACATCTGAGCTTGGCACGAAATTGTCGTGCTTCACATTGCGCCACAAAATTTCTGCTGGTAGTCACCCAGCCATAGTGCAATTGCCATTCCTGTCATTCCTCGTCCTCCTCCTCCCCATCATCGTTCTCATCTAGCGACCCCAGCACCTCCTCGCCCTTGCCATCTCCCCGCGCAAGCAGCTCCTTCACAGAGGCAATGGCCGCGCGAGACAGAGCATTGCCATTGAGGTTCAGGCCGCCTGCCTTCATGCTCTTGAGGTCTGCCACCGCCGCTGCTGCCGCCTTAGCGCCTGCGTCACTTATCTCATTGGTGCCAAGATCCAACTCCTCCAACTCCCTGCCACCACCACACAGAAGCATCCTCATCTCATTCTGCGTACAGCGCCTGCACCTTCGGTGCGAAAGTGCACCACCTTTAGCCCTACCCCGGTCCTACCGAGCGCTCCAGCCCACCCACCCGCCCGCTTGTCTGCCCGCCGGCCTGCATGCCTGACTTGCCGCCTCGAAGCCTATACTGACCACCCTACCAAGTCATCGACGATCGAGGTCGACGATCGATCTCTATCTCTTGGGGCAAGTGATTGACGAGGACACGAAGTGCTCAAAACGGGCTGAAACTTGGCAGCCCCCTAGATTCACCCATAGCCTATCCATTCCCACCCTTACTCCTCACCCTATCCTATCCTTCTCCATGTTAAAGTCATCAAACCCTTATCCGCCTATACATGTAGAATACGCATACCGGACCCAGGTTCACTGCCTTAGTTGTCTGGGTGTGTCCCCCGCCCAACCCCGAAGTAGGCCAAAAAAAAAAGAGGAGCAGCCAGTACTGATCACTACCGAGGGACCAAAAAAAAAGAAGGAAAAAAACCGCGCTAGCAGGACTGCCTGCGCGTCAGTTCAGACGCGCAGGCAGTCCTGCGCGCCTTTCCGGAGGCAGGACCCGCCTGCACCTCTTGACGCATAGGCCACATAGCCTGCGCGTCAAGAGGTGCCCGCCAGCATGCGCACTCCGTCAATTGCCAACCGTCCAACACAAAAAGAGTTCCCCCCCCC